>MU281424.1:0-81090 GCA_022385595.1 Xylaria palmicola
AATATAAATTATTTAAAAGTATATTTTAATAATATAAAAAATATTATTATATAAAAAAATAAAAGTACTTTTTTTATTATATATAAATAAAGTTATTTATTTTTTAATATTAATTTATATAAAGTAACTAGCTATTTTATTAAAACTAAATTACAATAATTATATAAGTATTTTAAATACTTTTATATAGAAAAATTATATAAAATATTATTTTATATAAAATATAAAATTAAATAATTAATTTTAAAAAAAATTTAAAAGTTTTATTATTATTATTAAATATATAATAAAATACTATATTGCTTTAAGTTTATAATTAAAAATAATTATAAATTTAATTATAAAGTAGTTAAAAATATTATATAAATAGGAAATTAATTTCTATTACATATAATTAATATTATAATAGTATTTTAAATAGCTATTTTTTTAAAATTTATATTTATATAAAATACTTAAAAAGTATTATATAAATATTAAATTAATATTTACTAAGAACTACTTAATAATATTATATATAACTTTAAAATAAACTTTTTTTTAAACAAATTTTAAAACTATATTAAAATTATAAGTATATAATATTAAAAAATACTTATAAAAGTATATTAAACGGTTAAAAAAGTAAAACAAATATATAAACTATTAAAACGTACATATAATATTCTTTAAAAAAAAATCAATTTTATAAATAGTTATTAAAGCTTTAAACAATATAGCAAAACTAAACGGCTTTATATTAACTTTTTTTATTTTTAAAACGTACTTTTGTATTAATAAAGACTTTTTCCCTTTTTTAACCTTTGTATAAAAAGCAATAATTATTTAAAAAGCAATAAAAATACTATAAAAAAATTGTATAAAAGTAGAAATTAGCTGTACAATTAAAAAATAAAACGGATTATTTTTATATAATATGTTTACTTTTCCTTTTTATAGCAAAGTTCTAGTATAAAAAAAGAAAAAAAGCTAAAAAAGCTTATATAAAATTAAAGTAATTAAAAATTTAAATATATAATTATTAACTTAATTAATAAACTAATTTACTTTTAATATATATAAGTTAAACTATATTACTATATAAAAAATACTTAAATAATAAACTTAAAAAAAAACACAATATATAATTTATTTAATTAATAATAGCTTAAAAAAAACAAAATTAACTAAAAAAAAAGCTTATTATATATTTATTTTATAAAAATTAAACAATATAAGTTTTTTTAACTTTAAAAAAATAATAAGCTTTAAAGCTAATAATTAAACTTTATATAAATAAAATTATTACTTTTTTAAATAAGCTTTTTAAAAAGTTAAATATAATAAAAATTAATAAACTTATTATATAAAGTATTTTTAAATTTATTACATATAATTTAAAAATATATAACAAAAAATATATTTTTAAATTTTATTTTATATAAGAAATAAAAAGAAAAAATACTAAGCTATATAAAAAATTAAAATTAGTTATATAAAAGTATAATAATATTAAAAAAAATATAGTTTTAATATAATTGCTAATAATTTAATAAATAAATTAATAATTAATTTTAGCTTTTAAACTTACTTTTATATAAAACTTTAAAGTATTATACAAATTTTAAAATATTATTTAAACTTATATACAATTTATAAATAAGCTATTATATAATATTTTTGCTTATTTACTTTTAAAACTAAAAAACAAATACTTTTTAAAAACTATTTTACAAATTATATAACCGTTATACAGCTTAGTTAAATTAAAGCTATATTAGTTTAAAACTTATTATTAATACTATTAAAAGAAGTTTAAAATGTAAATTTTTATATATAACTTATATTTTTTATATATATATAATAGTTTAAATGCTTTTAAAATTATAAAAATATAAACAAATAATATTTTAAGCTTTATAATATTAAGTTTCTCCGTATAAAAAAAGAAAGAACTTTAATAAATAAAGTTTTATATAAAAGCAAAAAAAACCTTAATTTTTAATTACTTAATTAAGTTTAATAGTAAGAAAATCTTTTTATATAAAAATAATATTATAATAATTTAAAAAAGCTAAATAAAAAACTTAATAAAAGTTAACTTTTATATAAAAAAATTTACTTAAGCTTATATTTTCTAATAAGCTTATAATATATATATTAGTAATATATACTAACTAAAAGCTATATATAACTTTATTATAATAATATAAGTTTTTAAACTATAATTATATAATATAAAAATATTAAATAAGTAAATTAAATAACAAAAAAACAACTTATTTAAAAGCTTTACATTTATTCTTTTTAATTTTTATTATATAAAGCTATTTATTTTTATAAACAACTTTTTTATAAATAATATAAATATAACTTTTTAACTTAGCTTTATTATTATATTAGTAATAAAAACTTATATAAAAAACCTAATAAATTTTAATTTTAAAATTAAAAGTAATATTATATATTAAAACTTAAATAAATATAAATGTATTATATAAAACGTTTTAATTAATAAGTTATATAATATAACTAACGGATTTAATAATACTATTACTTTTTATACAACTTTTTAAAAGATTATAAAAGTATTAAACTTACTTTTAATCCTTATTATATTATATTTAAACTTAAAATTATTATATAATTGTTTAGTAAAACTAAAAATAATATAAGAAAAAAAACTAATAATTAATATTATAATGCTTTAAAAGTTATATAAAAAAAAAAGATTTTTAAAGTATAATAAATTAATAGCAAAAATAATTTAGTAAATACATTTATAAAATGTGTTTTAAATTAAGTATTTAAAACCTTAGTTTTTATTAATATATTGCTTATATAAATTAAAATACTTATTAAATATAAATAATATATACATTTTTTTTTTAAAAAGCTAAATATATAATAGTACTTAAAAAATAACGTACTTTTATATAAATAGTAGCTACTTTAAAAAAAGCTATTTATATAAAAAAAGTATTACTTTTTCTTTTTTTATATATACAAGCTATTAAGCAGTATATTATATATTATTTTTATATTTATTGTTTTTCCTTTAATAATACTTATATAAAAAAATATTATAACTAAAAAAAAAAGAAAACTAGTGTTATAATATTAGTATTAGCTATAATTAATATTATATATTTATATATAATACCTTTTTATACTACTGTTTAGCTAAGCTGTAAGTTTAGCTATTTAAATAGTATAGCTAAGCAAAATTCCTTTTTTATAAAGGAATTTTATATATAAAGGTTTTACTTTCGTACTTAAATAAATTAAAAAAATAATTTGAATAATTATTTGTATTTACTTTTTATTTACGTACGATATCGTACCTTTTTAAATATACGATAAAAAATAATAATATTTTATTAATATTAAAGCTTTTATTTATTTTACACTTTTTATTTTTTTTTATAATATTAAACTAAAATCAAGTTTAATAAGGTTTTTTTTCCCCGTTAATTTTATTAAACCCGTTTTTTTAGCCGTAGTTTTATTAAATAGTAAATAAAAACAAAAAAAATCTTATTAATTTATTTATACGTATTACTAATTAAATAATAAGGTATTTAGTTACTTTAAAAAAGTTACAATTATTTTTGCCGTTTATTCGCGTTTAATTAAATTATTTTACTTTAATATTTAAAATTGTGGGTGGGCTGTGTACAATATTGTACAGGGGTAAAACACATAAAAACAAGGTGAGATAAATGACTTTTATTTATCGATCTATTTACTTTCTAAGTACGAAGGTGGAACCTTTGTACGTAGAATTCTCCTTTTAAGGAAGGAATTCTGCCGGCAAGTACCGCCTGTATAACTAAGCTTAAAGCTTAGCTAAGTAGTAGTATAAAGGGGTATTGTATATTACATATAACTAACATTAGTGTACTAATACTGACTTTTTTTCTTTTTAGTTGTACTATCCCTTCGTACAACACTTATTTAAAAAGTGAATTCAACAAAAAAATAGCCTTACTTTCTAACTAAGGCAGCTTTTTTGTACGTAAGCCTTATAGTCTTTTAACTAATGTTTTGACTTATACAAGTAATTTATTTATAGAAACTAGCGTTTCTAATGCTTAGTTTAAGGCGCGTTTTGTAAATGCGTTTATAGGGTTATTCTTCTTATTAATCCATTATACCTTTAAAATTTCTTTCTTTTTGTACAACTCCTAAAAAGACATAATATTAATTATTAGTTTTTTTTCCTATGTTGTTCCCAGTTTGACCAGGCAGTTGTACAGTGATTTTAAGTCCAAGTATAGTATAGTTAGAATTAAAAGCAAGTTTAGCGCTTCTATAATGTTTTTAAAAGTTGTACGAAAAGTAATAACATTATTAAATCTATTAACTATACTGTATAATTTACTAGCTAGAACGCTTTATATAACGTGTTTATATTTGCTCAAGTTCTAATGTATAATGTTGCTTTAAATCTCGAAATCTAGGTTTATTAAATCTTTTGTGCAAAACTCGGTTGCTAGTATAATAATAAATCCAAGTTGTAAAGTCAAGTCTAAGTTGTTAATAAAGGAATTGTTTGTAAATATAAATAGCTTTATATAATAAAAGTTAAAAGGAATAAATGTAAGGCCTTTTATTAAGTTGTTTTTTTGTTATTTAATTCGTTTGTTTAACGTTTTAACGTTGTGCGACTGTGGTTCAGCTATTTATACTGCTATAGCAAAGTTATACGCAGCTTCTAGTTAGCATACACTGCTAATATATATGCCGTATGCTTATTAAAAAATATAAGCTTGGGCGAATCTTTTTATACAGGGGTTAATCTTTTCTAAGTTTTTTATTTAGCTTTTTTAAATTAATATAATATTGCTTTTGTATAATAAAATCCTTTTATTATTAAACTTAATTAAATGGTTATACAATAGGGTTTCTTTTGGTTTTGTACGGAAGTTAGCTTGCTGAAGCTTCTTTTCCTCTTATACAAAGAAGTCTAGTATAGCAAAACTAAAAGTGTTGTCCGTTTGCATTCTAGTAATCCTAAAGATATTTAAACTATTGTTCGTATATAAAAAACATAAGTTATACGTAAACACTTGCATTTTAAGCTTCTTTTAGTAATATTAGTAATAAGTTTTAAACTAGTACAACCCTGACTTTACTAAGCCATATAGCGGTCGTACAATCCGTAAAATCGTTTTAAAGGGGTATTTATCCTTAAGCTCTAAAAGTAAGTATGCAAATATATTACACAATAGCTTGTTTATTAATTATACGTAAGTTTAAGTAATGTTTTGTAGCTTATATAATGCTTTAAAATTTTATACAAAAATGGGTCCAAAAGCAAGGATTAACCGTTAGCTTATTTGCTAAATTATTAGTAATTACATTAATACTATACTTTTTCCAATATTATTATACCTTTATATAACAAGTTTTAATTTCTTATACAACTTAGTGTTTTTTCCTTTTACTTTTTATACAAAGCAAAACTTAAAAACGTATTTCTTATTATATACAGCTGGGTTATACACAATAAACTTAAAAACACTTTGTATAATAAGCTTATTAATCTTTATTACATCTAACTTTTTAAAAAGTTTGTTTAAAGTAGTAATAATTCCATTTATACAGAGCTTAATTACTAGTTTTAAAGCCTATTGCTTTTTTTAAGCTAAAAAGGTTTCTACTATTTAACTTTTATATAATAAGTTAATAATAAGCTTCTTTTTTAGCTATCCGCGTTTTTTCCGGGTAACTATTAGTTAAATAAGTCGAATATTATCCTTTTTTACATTTATTATATAATTGTTTTTCGTACAATAGTACAACTTAACTTACGTATATTTGAATCGGATTAGTTTGTTAACTAAGGTAATAATTACGTTTAAGTCCTTAATTGCCTTTATTTTGTATAAGCCTTCCTAGCTTCCCTTTTTTCTCTATATAAAGATTTCGTTTTGCAGAAGAAAAGTAAGTACATTGTACAATATTGGACCGTTTTATTCCTTAATTGTACAGTTAATTTTAACTTTTGTACAATTCTTTTGCAGTATTTTCATTACTTTCTAAATAGCTGCTGCTTTTTGTACAAAGGTTGGGAAAAGGGGTGAATTCTTATTAATACAAAAGTATACACCGAATACAAAAAGGGTTAATATAAAACTATTTAGTTTTACTATATTATTTAAAGCTTTAATTGCTATTTATAAGATTGACTTATTATTTGTTTATATATTGATTTTTTTTTAAAGTATATTATACGTACGTTTTAGCGGTCCGTAGGCTTGTTTTATTTTTCTAATTACTTAGTATACTTTTATAAGCATTTCTTAGCATTATATGCTTATAATCTTAATATAGTTTTAAAACTTGTTTAAAACAAAGTTTATATTAGGATTATATATAATATTATTAAGTAATCCTTAATATACATTAATTTAGCATTTGTATAACGCTTCTTAAATATTTTATATAAATATAAATTTTAAAAAAGTAGCTACTTAAAATAATATTACAGTATTAATTATATATAATACTAATTAATCTTTTATTTGTACAACATTAATAACAACTTTATAGTTAAACTTATAGTTGTTTTTAATTATGAACTTAAAACGGCGTAGTGCTTTGTTATACATTTGATAATAATAGCAAAACCTTTGGATCTTTTTTAGAATTAGTTGTTGAACTTTGTATCCTACATAAAATAGCATTTTGTATAATTGTTTTATATAAAGGTATTTAAAATGTTTATATAGCCGTTGCAATTCAGTTTTTATAAAGTAGCTTACTGCTTTATATAAGCTAATATTAAAGAATAAATATCCTTATTTATGTATAATAAGAATAATACTTTTATTTCTTCGTATAATAATATTTTTTATGTTATTAAAGTATGTTTCTAAGCAGTCTATGTTTTTTAATAAGAATAAAAACGGGGTAGGAGTATTAAGTATATAAAATATTGTACAACTAATTTAGTTATTAATATTTATTATACTTATGAATATTATTGTACAACTGTTACTAAAGCTGACTTTAGCTAATCCGGGAGTTTAAGTAATTTTTATATAAAGGTTCTCCTGTATATAAACTTCTACTTATAGCTTTCCTATAATTAAGAACTTTAAAGCGCCTATATTTTAAATAATACTTTAATACTTTATACAATATTGGTTATTAAATATAAATTAGTTTAAAAGCTTATTTAGTATTATTGTTCAAATGTCCTTTCTTGTAATAAAATACAGAAATATACTGTTTAACAAATATTACACCGTTTTTTCATTGTACAAAAAGGGGTTTTTTTCCTCCTTATTTTCGTACGGTTTAAAATAGCTTTTATACTTTATAAAATAAGCTAAAAACTCTGCTAAACTGGGTTTAGTTTTATATATTATTTTATATATATTATAATATTGACTTTTTACACAGGATTTTTTTTAAGGGGTATAATTAGTTGATTAACACCCTTCCTTTTAATAAATAAAGCATTTCTTATTTATACGAATGTTTTTTTAAAAGTATATATTTATATAATCTTAGATAAAGTATTGCTTTTAAGTATTTTAGGGGTATTATACAATACTTTTACTTTGTGTAAAGTAGTAGTTAACCTGGTTATAACGCTAGTTTATATAATACGTATTTTCTACCTTTTATACAAAGTGTTTGTTTGGTAAGTCACTTTTAACTCGTAAGTACGTACAAAAGTCAGAGAAAAAGCCTTTGTACGTAGGTTTCTAGAAAATCAGCGCCGTTTTAAACTTTTATACACCTTTGCATGCCCTTGCAACTGTCGTACTAAAGTGTATCTCGCCTGTATATTCTACACCTAATGCTTTCTACGCTTTAAACAACTTATTAATTATAATCTCCAGTACTTTATACAAAGTACAATCCTTTTTTTGTTAACATGTTTGTACAAAAGTAATGTTTATCCAGTTTGTCCAATACTAATTGTAGTTCGTGATTGTATTAAAATACAAATCTATAATATTGTATATTTCTTTCTACATATAATTAGGTCCAATGTAGTACGTATAGTAGTCCTTTATACGATTAATAAGAATAGTTAAAAATACTACGTAGAACTAATCCTTTGTAATTTCCAGCTTTCGGCAGAAATCTACAAATTGTTGTGCCTTGTTGTACAATAAATTGTACAGCTCTCCAAAGTAGTTCCCGTCTCTCTACCAGGTTTTTAGGAATACCTAGTATTTTGCTAAAAGGATAACTCCGTTCTAAATATTATACGTAAAAGGGATTTAAATCTAAAATATAGCTATTCTAAAATTTAGTATTGTACGAACAGTTGGTTGTTTAAAGGTTTATAAAGGATATTAAAAAACTGAATATTTTATTATAAGTTGAAAATGCAGTATATTTCCGGATTATACAATAAGGTTATTACTTAAAGCAAAAAACTAGTAGCGTTTAATTAAAAGAAGTACTTTTTAGAAGTGTGCTTTTAGCTTTGGGTTGTTATACAATAGTATGTTTTCCTAAATAAAAAGTCTTTCTTAGAGTTATATACAAAGGTTTTCTTAGAATTATAATTGTGTTTCAAATATAAAAATAATAAAAGTTTTTTGTTATATAAGTAAAGTTTAACTTAAAAGTTACTAACTTAGGGTAAAAAAGGTTAATTATTATGTAATACTTTTTATCCTTAAAAAAGCAAATAGTATTTAAGATTTTTATACAGGGAGTTAAAGTTTATACATAAAAATAAAGTTGCTTTCCGCTAATTGTACAACGCAGTTTTTTTTAAAATAAAAAATAAGCTTTTAATCTAAAACACCTTTTATACAAAGTATATTATAAATTCCAATAACAATTTTATTATTAATTAACTAAAAAATTTGTATTTCAGCGAGTTTAAAGTTATTAACTAGCGTTTCTTACAAATCTTATAATTTATATAAAGTTTAACTATATTTAGTAAAAAGGTATACAGCTTATATATTTATTTTTTTTTAATTTGCTATATAAAAATTATGTAAAGTATTATTATACGCGCAAAAATCAATTATCCTTTATATAATATTTATAGGAATACTAATAGCTTATATAATTTCTTTTACTGTAAATTCGTAAAAAAGGTTATAAGGGTAAACTAAGGGCTGTTCTTTAAAGGGTTAGGCATTTTTGTACAGTTATACCTATTAGCTATTGTATAATTAGCCGTTATACAACATTATATTAAATATAAAAGGTTTAATTATAAAGCGAACTTTTATACAGTTTGTACAATAGTAATTAAAAGTAGTACAATTACGTACTATTAATTAAATATTCGTATAAAAAGCTATACCTAAAGTACAAATAAGTAATTAATCTTTCCTTCCTATTAGTAAAACTAAAAAAACCGAAATGCGATACAAAATATGCGGCCTTTGTATAACCAAATGAAAATCCTGTTTTTACTTAGCCAATTTATATTTTTAAACTAAAAACACTAATTAATATAAATAAGCTGTGTACAATATTGTACGGGGGTAAAACATACAAAAACAGGGTAAAATAAATAACTTTTGTTTATTAATCTATTTACTTTCTAAATACGAAGGTGGAACCTTCGCACGTAGAATTCTCCTTTTAAAAAAGGAATTTTGCCGGCAAATACCGCCTGCATAGCTAAGCCTAAGGCTTAGCTAAGCAGTAGTACGAAGAAGTATCGTATATCACATACAACTAACACTAGTGTACTAACAAAAACATTAAATAAAAATCATATTATATTAATATTACTTTTAAATTATCGTAATATTATATTTTTATTTAATAATTAAATTCCTTTTATTTGTATTAGTTTTAAATTAGTTGTTAATTGCACATTAAATAACTAAAGCTTGTTAAAAACATTAAAATTTAAATGTTAAAAGCCGTCGGCTAATTATTTAACTAATAATAATTTACTATTAAGTTATTTATTAAAAGTTTAACGTATTTAACTTTTAAAACCAATTTTTTTTTTAAAGTTACGGATTTATTTTGCTAATTTCCTTTATTTTCATTATTTTATTAATTAAAAACTATTTATTTTAAAAATTTATTATAATTATAAATACAATTTAATTTAAAAATTATTCTTTTTTACGGATTTTTAAAAAATATTAAAAGCGTACCGAACTTAATAAAAATATTAAGCTTTTTTAGTTATTAAACTTTAGCTTTAAACAAACTGATTTTAATATAATAAACTATTTAAAAAAAAAAAGAACTTTATTTAAAACCCTTGTTATTATTTCCGCGTTTACTTGCGTTACTATGCAAAACTTAAATTTAAGCACCGAAATATTAACCGGCTTTTTTTTCGTTATATAAAGTATAAACGCTTATTTTAAAACAGAATTCCTTTATAATTTAAAATCAATTAATTTATATTTAATTATTATTTATATAAAACTTTTTTTTACTTTAGTTTTTTAAATTTTTATTAAAGTATTTATTATTATTACTAAAATTTATATTAAAAGCCGTTTAATTTAAACTTACGTTTTAAGCTTTATTACTAACTTTTATAGCTGTCTATTTTTTAAAACATTGTTTTTACTTTAAAAATAAAATATAAATAAAATATTTAAATATTATTTATTTTTAAAGCTAATATATTTAAAAAGTAAATTATTATATAATTTTTAATAAATTCTAATATTTATAACTATTTTTTTATTATTTAAATATACTAATACTTTTTATAATATTTAATAAGCATTTATTTTAATATTTTAACTTTGTATTTAATTTATTTCGTATTATTAGTTTTACTTATTAAAAATAGCTTATTAATATTAATATATTCGAATATTTATGTTTAATTAAATAATAAAAGCTTTTTATATATTTAAAGTTTAAAAATAAATAAAGTTTAAAAAGCTTTTACAAGTTTTTAATTATTTGTTTTACTTTATAAAACTAAAAAATAACACTATTATTTTAAAAAAAACTTTAATAATAATTAATTGTTAAATAATTTAATAATTTTTTTTTTTTTATAAATAAATTTAATAATTAATTTATATATTAAAACTATTATAAACTTTTATTAAAGTTTTTTTTAATTTTATTTTATTTACGTATAATTTTTTATTTTTTAAGTTTAAATAGTTATACTTTTATTTAAATTTATTTAAAAATTTCAAAATTAATTAATAATATATTTATAAAAGCTTTTACTTTTACTTATATTGGTACATTAGTATTAGTTGTATATAATGTACAATACTTTTTCGTACTACTGTTTAGCTAAGCTTTAGGCTTAGTTATACAAGCGGTACTTGCCGGCAGAATTCCCTCCTTAAAAGGAGAATTCTACGTACGAAAATTCCACCTTTGTACTTAGAAAGTAAATAAATCGATAAATAAGAGTCATTTATCTCACCTTGTTTTTGTATGTTTTATCCCCCGTACAGTACTGTACACAGCCCACCTATACTAATTAGTGTTTTTAGCTTAAAAACATAAATTAGCTAAGTAAAAACGGGATTATATTTAGTACTTTAAGGATTGCATTTCTTGTATTATACTTTATTTTTCGGCAGTACTAATAAGATAAAAAGATTAATTACCTTTTTGTGCATTAGGATTAACTTAAATACGAACGTGTAATTAATAGCGCGCAATTGTACTACTTTAATTACTATTGTACAAACTGTACAAAAGTTCGCCTTATAATCAAATCCCTTATATTTGCTATAATATCGCACAACGGTTAATCACAAAATAGCTGCCCAGAATAGTTGTACAAAAATGCTGAACCTTTTAAGGAACAGCCTTTAGTTCACCCCTTTAACTTTCCTTACAAACCTACTACAAAAGAAGTTTTAGAAACTACTAGTATTCCTTTAACTAACGTATAATAAAAGATTAACCCTTTTGCGTATAATAACATTTTGTGTAATCCTTATATAGCAATTTAAAAGAATATAAATATATAGGCTGTGTATTTCTTAGCTAAGTACAAAGAAGATTGGTATAACCTTTAAAGTCTTTAAAAAGACTTATTAAAAGACTTTAAACTAGCTGGAATTTAAACCCTTTAGCAAATTGACAGTAAGATCATTGCACGAATTTATAATACAATTCGTACAAAAGGTATTTTAGATTAAAAGCCTGTTCTTTACTTTAAAAGAGATTGTATTGCACGACTAATAAAAGGCAAATTTGTCCTTATGTATAAACCTTAGCTCCTTGTATAAAAATCTCAAACGCTACTTGTTTTCTTAAGGATAAAAAGTATTGTATAACAATAAACCTCCTTTATTTTAAGCTAGCAACTTATAGGCCAAAATATGCCTATATAATAAGAGAGCCTTATTATCCTTATATTTAAAACGCGATTATAATCTTAGGAAGACCTTCGTACGCAACTTTAAAGAAAACCCCTTTTTTAAAAGAATATACTATTGTATAACAATCCGAAACCAAAAGTATACTTTTAAAAAGCATTCCTTTCAATTGAACGTTACTAATTCTTTGCTTTAAGTAATAATCTTATTATACAATCCGGAAATATACCGTACTTTTAACTAACAATAGAATACCTAATTCTTTAATATCTTTTGTAAACTTTTAAATAGCTAACTGTTCGTATAATACTAAATCTTAGGATAGCTATATTTTAAATTTAAGTCCCTTTTATATACAATATCCAAAACGGAGTTATTCCTTTAGTAAAATACTAAGCATTCTTAAAAACCTAGCAAAAAAACGGGAATTATTTTGGAAAGCCGTATAATTTATTGTACAATAAGGCATAACAATTTGTAAATTTCTACTAAAAGCTGAAAATTACAAAGGATTGGTTTTATGCAGTATTCCTAATTATTTTTACTAATTGTACAAAAAACTATTATATGTACTACATTAAACCTAATTATACGTAGAAAGAAATATATAATATTATAAATTTATATTTTAATATAGTTATAAACTATAACTAGTATTAAATAAACTGGATAAATATTACTTTTGTACAAATATGTTAATAAGAGAAGGACTATACTCCGTATAAAGTATTAAAGATTATAATTAATAAGTTGTTTAAAGTGCAAAAAGCACTTAGTGCAAAATACGCAAACGAAATACACTTTAGTATAATAGTTGTAAAAGCATGTAAAGGTGTACAAGAGTTTAAAACGGCGTTTATCTTTTAAAAACCTATGTATAAAGGCTTTTTTTTTAACCTTTGTGCATACCTACGAGTTAAAAGTAACCTACCAAATAAACACTTTGTACAAAAGGTAAAAGATATGTATTATATAGACCAGCGCTACAACTAAGTTAACCGCTACCCTACGTAAAGCAAAAGTATTGTATAATACCCCCGGAATACCTAAAAGCAATACTTTATTTAAAATCGTACAAACACCTACTTTTAGAAAAATGTTTGTACAAACAAGAAATACTTTGTTTACTAGAAAGAAAAGTATTAGTTAACCAACTATACTTTTTAAAAAAGATTTTGTACAAAAGGTTAATATTTTAATATATACGAAATAATGTACAAAACTAAGCCCAGCTTGGCAGAGTTTTTAGCCTACCTTACAAAATACAAAAGCTACTTTAAACTGTATAAAAATAAGGAGAAAAAAAACCCCTTTTTGTACAACGAAAAAACGGCGCAATATTTGTTAAATAGTGCATTTTTGCATTTTATTACAGGAGAAAACATTTGGATAACAATGTTAAACAAGCCTTTAAACCAATTCGTACTTAATAACCAGTATTGTACAAAGTACCAAAGTATTATTTAGAATATAAGCGCTTTAAAGTTCTTAACTGTAAGAAAACCACAAGTAAAAGCTTATATACAGGAGAACCCTTATATAAAAATTATTTAAACCCCCGGATTAACTAAAGTTAGCTTTAATAACAGTTGTACAATAATATTCATAAGTACAATAAATATTAATAATTAAATTGGTTGTATAATATTTTATATGCTTAATACCCTTACCCTGTTCTTATTCTTACTAAAAAACGCAAACCATTTAAAAATATACTTTAATAATATAAAAAACATTATTATACAAAAAAATAAAAGTATTATTTCTATTATATACAAATAAAGACATTTATTTTTTAATATAAGCCCGTATAAAGTAGCAAGCTACTTTATAAAAACTGAACTACAATAGCTATATAGACGCTTTAAATACCTTTGTACAAAACAATTATATAAAATATTATCCCGTGTAAAACATAAAGTTAAACAACTAATTTTAAAAAAGATTCAAAAGTTCTACTATTATTGTTAAATATACAATAAAGCACTACGCTGTTTCAAGTTTATAATTAAAAACAACTATAAGTTCAA
Source organism: Xylaria palmicola (assembly GCA_022385595.1). Lineage (NCBI taxonomy): Eukaryota > Fungi > Ascomycota > Sordariomycetes > Xylariales > Xylariaceae > Xylaria > Xylaria palmicola. Next base: position 14,282 of record MU281424.1, read on the forward strand.
CTATAAAGTTGTTATTAATGTTGTATAAATAGAAAATCAATTAGTATTATATATAATTAATATTGTAATATTGTTTTAAGCAGCTACCTTTTTAAAATCTATATTTATATAAAACACTTAAGAAGCACTATACAAATGCTAAATTAATGTATACTAAGGACCACTTAACAATATTATACATAACTTTAGTACGAACTTTGCTTTAAATAAGTTTTAAAACCATGTTAAAATTATAAGCGTACAATGCTAAGAAATGCTTATAAAGGCATATTAAGTAATTGGAAAAATAAAACGAGCCTACGGACCGCTAAAACATACGTACAACATACTTCGGGAAGAAATCAACATACGAATAAACAATAAGTCAATTTTACAAATAGTAGTTAAAGCTTTAAACAATACAGTAGAACTAAACGGCCTTATATTAACTTTTTTTATATTCGGCGTGTACCTTTATATTAATAAGAATTCACCCCTTTCCTCAACCTTTATATAAAAAGCAGCAGCTATTTAAAAAGTAATAAAAATATTGTGAGAAAATTGTGCAAAAGTTAAAATTAACTGTATAATCAAAGAATAGAACGGTTCAACATTATATAATATACTTACCTTCCCTTTATAAAGCAAAGTCCTTATATAAAGAAAAAAGGGAAGCTAAGAAGGCTTATATAAAATAAAGGCAATTAAGGATTTAAATATAATTATTGCTTTAATTAATAAACTAATCTAATTTAAGTATATATAAGTTAAACTGTACTATTATATAAAGAATAACTGTATAATAAATATAAAAGAAAATAATTTATAATTTATTTAACTAATAATTACTTGGAAAAAATGTAGATAGCTAAAAAAAAAGCCTGCTATTAACTTATTATACGAAAGCTAAATAATAAAGACCTTTTTAGTTTAAAAGGAGTAATAAGCCTTAGAACTAGCGATTAAACTTTGTACTAATAGGATTATTATAACTTTAAATAAACCTTTTAAGGAGTTAAATACAACGGAGATCAATAAGCTTATTATACAAGGTGTTTTTAAGTTTATTATATATAACCCAGCTATATATAGTAAGAAATACGTTTTTAAGTCTCGCTTTGTATAAGAAGTAAAAGGAAAGAATACTAAGCTGTATAAGAAATTAAAACTTATTGTATAAAGATATAATAATATTGGAAAAAGTATAGTGTTAATGTAATTACTAATAATCCAGTAAATAAGCTAATAGTTAATTCTTGCTTTTAAACCTACCTTTGTATAAAACTTTGGAGCATTATATAAGCTATAAAATATTATTTAAATGTACGTATAATTAATGGATAAGCTATTATGTAATATATTTACATACTTACTTTTAAAGCTTAAAAATAAATACTTTTTTAAAACAATTTTACAGATTGTACAACTGTTATATAGCTTAGCAAAATCAGGGTTATACTAGTTTAAAACTTATTATTAGCATTACTAAAAAAAGCTTAAAATACAAGTGTTTATATATAACTTATGCCTTTTATATATATATAATAGTTTAAACACTTTTAGGATTACTGGAATGCAAATAAACAATATTTTTAGTTTTGCTATACTAAACTTTTTTGTATAAAAGGAAAAAAAGCTTTAATAAACTAACTTTTATATAAAGCTAAAAAAGACCTTATTGCCCAACTATTTAATTGAGTTTAATAGCAGAAAAATTTTATTATACAAAAGTAATATTATATTAACTTAGAAAGGCTAAATAAAAAACCTAAAAGAAATTAACCCCCGTATAAAAGGATTCGCTTAAGCTTACATTTTTTAATAAGCATACGGCATATATATTAGTAGCGTATATTAACTAAAAGCTATGTATAACTTTACTATAGTAGTACAAATGGTTAAACTATAGTTATACAATGTTAAAGCATTAAATAAACGAATTAAATAACAAAAAAATAACTTAATAAAAGGCCTTATATTTATTCCTTTTAATTTTTATTGTACAAAGCTATTTGTATTTATAAATAGTTCTTTTACTAATAACTTAAACTTAACTTTATAACTTGGATTTATTATTGTATTAATAACTGAGTTTTATACAAAGGATTTAACAAACCTAAACTTTGAAATTCAAAGTAATATTATATATTAGAACTTAAACAAATATAAACGTGTTATATAAAGCGTTTTAGCTAATGAATTATATAGTATAATTAACGGATTTAATAGTACTATTGCCTTTTATATAACCTTTAAAAATATTATAAAGGCGTTAAACTTGCTTTTAATTCTAACTATATTATGCTTAAATTTAAAATCACTATATAACTACCTAGTTAAACTGGGAATAATATAAGAGAAAAGATTAATAATTGATATTATATTTCTTTAAAAGTTGTATAAAAAGAAAGAGATTTTAGAGGTATAATGAATTAATGGGAAGAACAACCCTATAAACGTATTTACGAAGCGCGCCTCAAACTAAGCATTAAAAACGCTGGTTTTTACAAATAAATTGCTTATATAAATAGAAGCACTAATTAAAAAACTATAAGGCTTACGTATAAAGGACTGCTTTAGCTAAAAAGTAAGGCCATTTTTTTGTTAAATTCACTTTTTAAGCAAGTGTTGTACGAAAGGATATTACAACTAAAAAAAAAGAGAGCTAGTATTAGTATACTAGTATTAGTTATATATAATGTACAATACCTCTTTGTACTACTGCTTAGCTAAGCCTTAGGCTTAGCTATATAAGCGGTACTTACTGGCAGAATTCCCTTCTTAAGAGGAGAATTCTGCGTGCGAAGGTTCTACCTTTGTACTTAGAAAGTAAATAAATCAATAAACAAAAGTCATTTATTTCACCTTGTTTTTATATGTTTTATCCCCCGTACAGTACTGTACACAGCTTACCTACAACTTACTTTTATTATTTATAAAGGTTTAATATTTAAATATTTATATAAATGTTCGACTTTTTAGTTTGTATTTTAAAACAAGTTGTTAATAACTATTACGTTAATATTTTTACTAAAAAACACGGTTTTTAATCCTTACAAAAGTATTATATAAAAAATTATAACATTTTTAAAAAAGTTACGTTTTTTAAGCTTTTATTTTTTTATAAAAACAAATATTAACTTTAATTTAATAAAATACACCGATAAAAACACTAAATAATCCGTTAAAAAAAGTTTAATTATAAACGTTTTTTTTTCAACAATTTTATATATTATTTAACTTTTTTTTTAAAGTGCTTTTTATTTTTTAATTACTTTATTTATATATTATTAATTTTTAATTAATATTTAGTTTTAAAAAAAATTTACTTTTTATTTAAAGCAGTATTTTTAAACTATTTAACTTATTAAAAAAGCTTTATAAAAGTTTAGTGTTTAACCGTATAAAGCTTTTACTTTTTAAAGCATCCCGTTTTAAAAAACTTAGAAAATATTATATTAAAAGCATTTTTTTCAAATTATAACTCGGATTTAAAAGCTAAATTTTAAATTTAAATTATTGTTACTTTATTTACTGTTATTAAAATAATTTTTATTAATTCCTTTTTTTTCGCTTATTAATATATTAAAGTTTAACGAGTATTTTTATTTAATTTAAAATTAACTTTAAAAAAATTAAAGTATTTTATAATAAAAAACCGGCTATATTTGCAAGTAATATAAATAGTTTATTACGTTTAAAATATATAATTAACTTTGTTACTAACTTTAAAAAGCTATATTATTATAAGCTTTTAATATTAAATAATAAAGGTTTAAAAGTTAAAATAACGTTTAAATAAATATACTTATAAAAATACTATTAAATACAATATATATTTAAAAATTTAATAATTTACTAAATTTTGTAATTTATATTACTTATTATATTTTGCTACGTTTTTTATTAATATTAAAATTAAAAAATTTATTATTAAAAGTTTTAACTTATTTAATTATTAAATTTAAAAATATAATATTATATTAAGTTTTTTTTAGTTAAACTATTAGTAAGCTTTTTTACAGCTATTAAATAAGCTTTTATAAAGGAAAATAAAGTATTATAAAATAAATATAACTTATTAAAATAATATATAATAAGTTTATATAAGTTTAAAAGTTATAAATAACTTTTTAATAATTTTTCTATTAGTTTACTAATAAAAACCTTGTTATAACTTTTATTTCTTTTAAATAACTGAGTTTAAATAACTTTTTACCTTTAAAATATTATTATTAACTTTTTTAAATTAGTTTAAAAGCTTTACTAAGCTATTTAATTAGTAGTAATAATAAGTAATATATATAAAAAGCAGAAATGTAATTAATATAAATTAATAATTTATATTTATTAAAAATTCTTTATTAAAAAACAATAATTATAATGTTTTATTTTTTGTATAACAAATTTTAACAAAATTACTTAAATATTTTTACTAAAAAAATACTTGTTATTTTTATTAATATAACGCGTATATAGCTTAAAATATTTAAAAGCATTACAAATTTATTATTTTATTTAACTTTTATTTATTTAAATAAATAATCTTTTTAAAAAACCAACGTATTATTAAAGTAATATAAGTTATTTAGCAAGTAAATATTTTATTTATTATTGTAATTAAGCAAATAAATTACTTTATTAATTAAAAACAATTATATATTACTATTTATAAAATTTAAAAAAAGCTTTTAATTTATTAATTTTTATTATATTTAAATTTAGTAAGTTTTTTTATATTAAATTAAATTAAATTACAAGCTTTTATTTTTTTAAAATAATATTTATATTACGTATATATATATTAAATATATTGTTTAAATTATATACATTTTTATATATATTTAAACTTTATTTTAAGTATTAATATAAACGTAATATTTATTTTTATTAAATTTTTAAACTTTTATTGCTAATATAATACAATATTTAACTACAAATTATTTATTATAATATTACTAATATTTTTATTATTTTTAAAGTTATTAACTTAATATTATATTTTGTTTTTTAATAAACTATAGTAATTAATGTTTTAAAAGTATTATTAATCGAAACTAACTAGTTATTTAAAATAACTACTAATTTTTTTAAATAGCTTTTTAAAGTAAAAACTGCGGTATAATCGTTGTTTACTTTTAATAATGCTTTTTTATTAAATATTTTAAGTTTTAACTTTATAATTATATTTTTTTTCAAACTTAAAAACTTTAATTGTTTGTAAAATGCTAAACAAGTTAAAAAATAACATTGTTTGATTTTTAGTTAATATAATTTATAATTAAAACTATAATAATATTTAATTGTTTTTAATTTTTTAACTTTTATTTCTAATTAATAAAAACATTTTTAATAAATGTTTTTATAATAATTGGTTTTTAATAAATTTAAAAATTTTACTTTTAATAATTAAATATTAATACTTTTAATTATTTTTATTAATTATTATAATAGTTTTAAAAACTAATAAAATAAAACTATAAATTTTATTTTATTATTTTATATTAATATATTTAAATATAAGTTTGTTTTAAATACTTTAATTTTTTTATAATAAAAGTTTTAGTTTTTTATTATATTTAGTAAAAAATATAAGGTTTTTTAAAAAAAAAAGCTTAGTTAAACTAATATATACGGTAAAACAAACCGGCTAACTAAATTTAAAGTTTAATTATAACGTGGTTTACTATTATTTCGTTATTATTATTACCTCGCTATTTTTTACATAACTTTATAACTTTTTAATTTAATTATAACCGTATAATATTAAAAAATCAATTAAACTTTATTACGCTATTTTTGTTTAATAGTTTTTTATTTATTAAACACGTTTGTACGTTATATTTAAGTTTTTTACATTATTTATAGTATTGTACAGTTGTCGGCTTAGCTTTAAACAAACTTTTTTTATTAACTATTTTTTCTTTTTTATAACCGTTAAAATTCTTTTTAACGATTAAAACTTAAGCATTTTTTATAATAAATATACCGCTTTTTTAAAGTTTTATACATTTAATTTATTAACGTTTTATAAAAGCTTTATTTATATTTTAATAAGTATAAACTTTAATTTATATAAAAGTTATTTTGTAAATAATTGCTTTTATACTTTTTTTTAATTGCTTTATAACTTTAAATATTATAATTAAAAAGCTTTTTTAATAATTAATAATGTAATTTTATATAAATTAAAACTATAAAATTGCTTTATTAGCTATATATAGTATTTAAAAAACTTAAAAGTTAATATTAATAAAAAGAAAACTAATTAATATTTGTGTACAAAGTTTAATATTTAGCTTTAATAAAATGACGTTAATATTATATAATACTAAGTTAATATTATAAAAACTAGTTATAATATTTTTATATATTATAGTTATATTATATATAGTAATAAAAGTAATAAAAAACTTAGGTTTTACAATATAATTAATATAAGCTTTAATAAAAGCTTTAAATTACTTATTATATAAGCGTTTTAAAATATTAAAATAATAAACATTAAAAAACTAAGTAATATATAAAAAATATATAAATAAATAAAAAGTAAAAATATTTTTTTATTTATAATATAACTTAAAATTAATTAATAAATAACTTTTATAATTATTAAATATAATTATATAATAAATACTTTTTTATTATACAATAATATATTTATTAAAATGTTTAATTTAATTTATTACTATTTAATTATTTATTTAATTATTATATAGTATTTTAATAATTAAAAATAACAAAAAGTTAATTTTAATATATTAAAACTTAAAATGGTTTTTATTTTATATAATAAAAAATAATAGTATTACAAATTTATTACTATTAATATATTTAATTACTATTATTTATTTTTAATTACTTATTTATAATTATTTACTTTATTTGCAGTAATTCGTATAAATAATAATTATATTTATATAAATAACGTTTATTATAAAGCCGGTTTCATTAAAGTTATAAAAGTTAGTATTTTAAATATTATACTTTATATATATATTTTATATTAAATTAAACTATTTTTTAATAAGTTTAAAGTTTTAATATAAAGCTTTTTAAAAGTTATATATTTAAAAAAAACGCGTTTTTAACTTTAAATAGCGTTATACAAAATAATATGCCCAGTTTTTACTAACACGTTTGTTTATACGTATTATAAACAAAAGATTTATTATATTTTCTATTTTATTAATTTTAAACGGAAATTCTGGCGAATTTAAATTAAGTATATATTTTATAATTGTTTTTCTTTTGTTTAAAGTTAATTTATATCGTATATTATATTGTTTAGCAAAAAAAGTTTTGTTTATAATTTTGTTACGTAAAGTTGTGCGAAGTATATTATAAAGCTTTATAATACGTACAATGTTTATTTTTAATATTGTACGGATAGCTTTAATAACAATAGTTATACAATATTTAATTGTACAATTAAACATTTTAAAAGTAGTAATATATTTGTAATTCAATTAAAAAGTTATAAAGTAGTATGAAAAATAACGAGGTAATAATAATAACGAGGTAATAATAAACCACGTTAAGTTTTTTAATTATAATAACTTTAATATACGTTATTAAAACTGGAATTACTGCGGTTATTAGTATTAAACTTGTTTTTTAATTGTTTTTTATTAAAAAATTTAAATTATATTTATTTTAATTACAAAACTTAAAAAAACTTTATATTAATATTTATTATTATTACTTTTTTATGTTAAAATTAGGTAATTTGTACGTTTGTTACTTTTTTTAAATATAATAACCGTTTTTTATATTTTTTTTCCAAAATTAAACTTTAATTTTTTATTATTTATTATAACTATAATAAATTAAAACTTTATTATTAAAAGTTAATAAAACAAAAATTTAAATAAACTATTATTAATATAAAGTTATATAATTTAAAAAATTATTATAAATTACTAAAAAGCTTTAAAAAATATTAGTTTTTAATTTAATAAATATTTTTTTTTATAAATTAAGATTTTTAATATATATTAGCTTTAAAATTACTATAGTTATTTAAATAATAAAATACTATTAAATAAAAAATAATTAATTTAATAAGTTATTTATAGTTTTGTTATATAATTGTTTATATTTAAATATATATAGTTTAATTTTTAAAATAAATATATAATTACTAATAAAATTAACTAAATAATTATTATATATTAAAGTTGTTTAACCGTGCTTTATAATATAGAAAAATTAGTTATAATTAAGCTTGCCGCGTTAAAATCTAAATTAAAACCCGGTAAGTAATAATTTAATAATTAAAATAAAGCTTTTTGTCGGAATAGGATTACTGTGTTGGTTGCAACGCAATTCGTACGGAACAATAGGTCTCCGGACCTAGTACGAATCAGGTCTCTTACCCCTGCACGGAAGGGCATAAAAGGGGAGTTTCCCACTCCTCTGTTGTACGACTGGTTTTCCCTTCTTTTCTCCCGGGTGGCATAGTGAGTAAAGACTGTGTCCACCACCTTTGCAGGCGTGCATGCCGCCTTGGAAATATGCATGCAACCCCAACCAAACACTTTTTATATTTTACTGCTTTTTAATTTTCTTTTTTACATTTTTTAAAATACTAGTTCGTTATATATATTAGCTTTTTAAAAGCTGTTAATAATATAATTTACAGCTTTTAAAAAAAAACTTTTTATTTAGTAATTATAAAGTTACAACTATTAAACAAGTATTTTTTAATATTTAATAATAATTTTAATTATAAACTAATTATTTATAAAGTTTAAATAAAGTTACTAAAATAAAAAATATATTTAATAGTTTTATATATTTTAAATTAGTATTATAAGTAGTACTTTTAAAAAAGTTAATATTTATTAAATTTAAATAATAATAAATAATATTTTAAAAAAATAAACAAGTTTAATAAATATTTTATAAATATAAAACTAATTAAAAACTTAAGTGTTTTTATTAAATAAAGTTTATAAAAACTTAAACACTAATGCTTTTATAATAATTAACTTTATAATTAATAATTTTAAATATTATAGTTTTAAACCGTTTTTTATTATAATTTAATTACGTTTATTAAGTTTATAAGTAAATTAGTAAAGTAATTTAAATTAAATTTAAATTGTTTTATTTTTTTATATATTTATTAATTTTATTTAGTTTAAAACTATAAAACAAAAGTTTTAAATATAAATAATAAGTTTTTAAAAAAAAATTTATATAAAAAGTTAATTTATACAATTTATAAAACTACTTTTTTATTAAGTCGAGAAAAGTTTAAACATTTTAATTTAAAGAAAAGTTTTTTTATATTATTTATTTAAACTACTTATTTTTAAAATGTTTTTAAAAAGGTTGTTTAAAAAGTTAAAAACTTAAAAAAAAGTTTTCGATTTAATCGAAAAAGTCGATTTTATAACCCGATTTTTTTACTAGCTAAATAATGTATAACAGTTTAATTAAACGTATTCGGTACGTTTTTTAATGTTTTTTTTAATAAAATTAAATATATTAATATAATACTCGTATTAGTAAAACAATTTTAGTTTTAATACAAAATACTAATTAAAAATACGCTTTTATAATATAAGTTTTATAAAACTTACTTTAAAAACATTTAAATTAATTTACTTTAAAAGCATTTAAAAAAAATTATTTTAAAATTAAATTAATTTATTTTAAAAACATTTAAATTAATTTACTTTAAAAATATTTAAAAAAACTTATTTTAAAATTAAACTAATTTACTTTACAAATATTTAAATTATTTTACTTTAAAATTAAATTAATTATTTTAAAGTTAAATTAACTATTTTAAAATTAAAAAAACGTATTTAAAAAACATTTAAAAAAAAATTATTTTAAAATTAAAAATGTTAAAACTTTAGGGTTTTAATTAGCTAAAACGCTTTAACTTATAGTACGTACCTACGTACTACACTATTATGTAATTTAGTGAACCTAACGTACAACAAAAAAAAACTTTATTACACAACGCAAAATTTAACTTTTTTTTTTTTTTTAAAAATATAAATAAATAATCGTACAACACGTATTTATTTCAGCGCCGCACTTAACGTTAAACATACGAACCTACTTCGTATATTGCCAAACCAACAAAAAAAAAATTTATTTTAAAAATATTTAAGTTAATTAATTATAAAAATGTTTTTTAAACAAAAGTGTTTTTAATTTAAATAAAAAAAAATTAATTTTATATTTTGATTTTTTTATTAATTAAATAATATATAATAGTTTAATTAAATTTATTTAATATGTTTTTTAATGTTTTTTTAAATAATATTAAATATATTAATATATTAATAAAACAATTTTAATTTTAATACAAAGTATTAATTAATTAAAAACACGTTTTTATAATATAAGTTTTATAAAACTTATTTTAAAATTAAATTAACGTAGTACACGGGCGAACCGCGTATACGGGCAAGCCGCGCACTTTATTTTATATTTAATAGCCACTTTTTTAAATATAAATAACTTTACCGACTTTTGTTATATTAAAAAAAAACTTAATAGTTTTGAATTTCTAATTAAATAATAAATTTAAATATATTTTTATTAATTTTATAGCTATTTTCCTTTATAGTGATTTTAAAAACCACGTTAAATTTTAACGTGGTTTTAATATAGTTTTTAAAAATACTATAAAGAAAAATAGCTATAAAATTAACAAAAATATATTTAAATTTATTATTTAATTAGAAATTCAAAACTATTAAGTTTTTCTTAATACAACAAAAATCGGTAAAGTTATTTATATTGAAAAAAGTGGCTATTAAGTATAAAATGGAATGCGCGGCTCGCTTATATACGCGGTTCGCCCGTGTAATACGTTAATTTACTTTAAAATTAATTTAATTTACTTTAAAAACATTTAAGTTAATTTATTTTAAAAACATTTAAATTAATTTACTTTAAAAATATTTAAAAAAACTTAATTTAAAATTAAATTAATTTATTTTAAAGTTAAACTAATTTACTTTAAAATTAAATTAATTTATTTTAAAAACATTTAAACTAATTTATTGTAAAAACATTTAAATTAATTTATTTTAAAAATATTTAAGTTAATTTATTTTAAAATTAAATTAATTTACTTTAAAAATATTTAAACTAATTTATTTTAAAAACATTTAAATTAATTTACTTTAAAAACATTTAAATTAACTTATTTTAAAATTAAATTAATTTATTTTAAAAATATTTAAATTAATTAACTTTAAAAACATTTAAATTAACTTATTTTAAAATTAAATTAATTTACGTTAAAAGTATTTAAATTTACTTATTTTAAAAACATTTATATTAATTTACTTTAAAAATATTTAAATTAACTTATTTTAAAATTAAATTATTTTACTTTTATTTCTTTTTTTTTTTTTTTTTTTATTATTATATTTTAATTATTATATTACAAATAAAATCTTTTATAAAACTTATTTTATATTTAAATTAAAGGCTTTTTAAATTTAATATTACTATTATTTTGCTTTTTTAAAAAGCTATACTTTTTTATATATTTTTTAATTATATTTAAATTAAAATTATAATTTAATAATTTTTTATACTTTTAAAAAAATCTTTTTTAAAAAGTATAACAAGTATTTTTATTTTTAATAACATTAATAAAACTTATTTTAAAGAAATTTAAATAAGAAATTTAAAAAAACAAAAAAAAAAAAAAAAAATAATAAAAAATAATAATAATAATAATAATTATAAAAATATTTTTTATTAGCTTTTTTGAAATTAAAATAAATATAAAAAATCAAAACAAAAAAAAAATTATTTTTAACAAATTATAATAATAAAGTTATTTTATTGCTTATAAAACCTTTTTATATAACTATATTATTTATAAAAAATTTAATTTTATATATATTAAAATTATAATATATAAAATATTACTAAATATTTTAAGTTTAATAATAAAATTATTAGTTAAAATATAAAACTAAAATTTATTTATATTTATTTATAATATATAAAAAGTATTACTATATTTTAATATAAATTTTAATTTAAAAGCATTTAATTATTATTTAATAAATAATAACATTGTAACACTATTTAGTTAAACAATTATAAAACCCAATTATTTAAATTAGTAGTTTTTTTTATATTAAATTAAATTATTATTATAATAAAATTATTAATAAAGTAAAACTAACTTATTTTATAATAATTTAAACTTAGTTTATATTTTTTATTAATAAGTAAATAATTTAACGTTTATTAAATTTTACTTTAATATAATAAAAAAAACTAAAATTAAAAAATTAAAAAGCAATATTATTATAAATGTTTAGCCGTTATAAGCTAATTATTTTTATAGTAACTTTTTTAGCTTTTTTAGTTTTAAATTTCAAAAAACTAAAAAATTAATAACTTATATTTTTATAATTTGTATTTATATTAAAAATTAAAATTAAAAAGATTTTTACTTTTTTATTTTACTAAAAAATTTTATTTTTTATAAGCTTTTTTTAAAATACTTATATTATAGTTTAATAAATATACCGTTTTAATTAAACTTTTTATTTAATAATATTTTTAATTTAAATTAGCTTATAAAGGACTTTAAAACCAAAGTTAAACAAAAATCCAGCTTTGCTTTATTAAATAAATAAAAAAACAATAAAAATAATAATATTTTACCGGCGTTAAACTTTTTATATATTTTACACCTTTTATATTTTTTTATAATATTAAATTAAAATTAAGTTTAATAAGGTTTTTTTTTCTTACTAATTTTATTAAGCTTATATTTTTAATTATAGTTTTATTAAATAATTAATAAAAACAATAGAAATTTTGTTAATTTATTTATACGCGTTGCTAATTAAATAACAAAGTATTTAGCTACTTTAAAAAAATTATAGTTATTTTCGCTATTTATTTATATTTAATTAAATTACTTTACTGTTAAAACTTTAATGTTTTGTTTAGCTGTAACGCTTTGTTTTATAATACGTATTTACGTACTATATTATTATGTAATCTAGTGGGCCTAACGTGCAATAAAAGAAAACTTTGTTGCACGATACAGGATTCAACTTTCCTCCCTTTTCTTTCGATATAAATAAATATTCGTACAACACGTATTTATTTTAGCGCTATTTTTACGTTAAACGTGCGGTATTAAATTATTATACATTGCTTTACCAACATTTACTTTAATATTTAAAGCATTAAATAAAAATTATATTACATTAATATTATTTTTTAATTATTGTAATACTATATTATAGTTAAATAATTAAATTCTTTTTATTTATATTAGTTTTAAATTAGTTATTAATTATACGCCGAACGGCTAAAGCTTGTTAAAAGCATTAAAACTTAAATATTAAAAGTTGCCGGCCGATTATTTAACTAATAATAATTTCCTTTTAAACTGTTTATTAAAAGCTTAATATGCTTAACTTTTAAAGCTAATTTTTTTTTTCAAGTTACGAATTTATTTTGCCGACTTTTTTTATTTATATTATTTTATTAATTAAAAGCTATTTATTTTAAAAACTTATTACGCTTATAAGTACAATTTAGCTTAAAAGTTATTCTTTTTTACGGATTTTTAAAAAACGTTAAAACCGTATTAAATTTAATAAAAATATTAAGCTTTTTTAATTATTAAACTTTAATTTTAAATAAACTGATTTTAAAGTAATAAATTATTAAAAAAAAAAGAACTTTGTTTAAATATAACGACTTTGTTATTTAATATATTAAATATAGTATAAAAAGTTAGTTTCGTATTGTAAAACGTTGTTTAATTAAAAGTAAGTTTAAAAATAAAACTATATTTAAATAACGATTCGCACAAGTTATTAAACTGTAAATAACTTACTAATTAAGTTTTAAAAACTGTTTTAATATTTAAATATAAAAACTTATTTTTTATTATATAGCTATTTTTTCTTTTATTATTTTAATTGTAATTACTTAATTATTTTCGGTTCGTTTTAGTAATCGCGCGTTTTTGCTTACTTTAATTACTTTTAGTAATTTTTAATAATCGCGCTTATTTATTTACTTTAATAACCTTTAATAATCCATTTTTGCTAAGTAATCCTGTTATGTAACCTTGGTTTTTTAGTAGTTTTAATTTACTTTCGAAGTGTTTTTTTCTTTTTTATTAGTTATACACTTTAATATATAACGTAGCTATATTATTAATTTATAATACTATACTTTTTTTCTTTAAGTTTATTATTTTTAATAAATATTTATTAAGTAAGTTTTTTTTTTTCTTTTTTTTTTTATTTATATTTTATTATAGTATTTTTTAATTATTGTTATACAGCGCATTATAATACTACTTTTAAATATTTTTGTTTCTCGTTATATATTGCTGAATTTAGTATTCCTAATAACTTTTGTTTTTATTACGCTTTATTTAACTTGTTTTATATTCGAGTTTTTAAACTTAATTATTATAATATTTATATTAAATATAACGTACCACACGGGTCAGCTACGCACACGGGTTAGTTGCGCATTAACTTAGATTTTTGTATTTACTTTTATTTTTTTTACATTTTTTAATAACTAAATATGTTCAACTCGTATAAAGAAAATAATATACAGCTTATATTACAAGCTTTACAGCAAAACTAAAAACTTTTTATTTAAAGCGCTACAAAAATATATAATATTTTTAAATTTACCTTTTGTATATAACGTTATAAAATTGTATTATAAAGTATAATATACTTATTTTTATATTAATTAACAAAATATAAAAAGGAATTAATTATATAATATATTTTTAATTTAAATATATAAGTATTTTCGTTAAAGTTAGTTAATATTAAAAATATAGTTAATTTATTACTATATATATGTAATACATTTCTAATTAGTATTAATTAAGCTTTAATTTTTATATAATAATAATTTAATATTTGTATACGCTTTAATTATTAAATTAATTACTAAAGAATTTTATATAAAAATTTTAATATATATTAAATATAGTTTACTTTTATATAAAATATAATTATTATTTATAGTATTTTAAAAGAAAATATTTATAACTTTAATAAAATAAGCTTTATAATAAGCAAAATATTATTTAAAATAGTTATTACGTTGTTTAACTAATATAAAAAACCAAAATTTATATAATAAAGCAATTAAAAATAGTTAATAGTTATTTAAACTATTTTTTTATATAAATATATAATATTATTATATATTATTTTAATAAAGCTTATTTATTTATTGTTTTAGTATTTTAATACTAATTTACTATATAAATAAAGAATTACTATTATAATTAATAGCTGGACTATAAATAAAAAAGGTTTAAATTAAATAAAATATTTTAATTAATATATAATTTATTATATAAAAAGTATTTATTGCTTTTTAATTTTAAATAGTTATAAAAACTATTATTTAATTAATTTTAAAACTTATATTAAAAATTATAAAATTATTATACTTTATATATTTATATATTTATTATATAAGCTTTAACTTTTTAATCTTAGTTATTTTAGCTTTTTAAAATAAATGTATAATAAAGCAATTAATAAATTTATATAATTAAATATTATATATATTAATAAAATTAGCTTTTTTAATATATTTTATTAAATATTCAAAGTTTTAATAATTAAAAACAATATTTAAAAAAGGTTTAAAAGTACTAGCTTTATTTTGTATAACTTAAAATATATTATTTTTTAGTTTATAATAAAAAAACCTATTAAAATATTATTAGAATTATTTTATAAACTTTATATAAAATTTAGTAATTAAAAGTTAAAAACTTTATATAATAAAAAAAACACTAAATAATAAACTTAGTTTATTAAAAATAAAATTATATAATATTAAAATAGCTTTTTAATAGTTATTTTAAATATAATTAATTTAATTATAAAAAAAATAAATATATTAAAGCATTAAGTTATACTATTATAAACTAAAATAGCTAAGCTTTATAAAATAAATTATAAGCTAAGCTAATATTACTATATAAAAAATAAACGTTTATAAGTTAAAAAATTATTTATTATATAAAAAAATTAAAATTAAAAAGCTAAAAAAGCTATTAAAAAATAAATAATTAAAAAAGTATAAGTAAGTAATTGTTGTATAAAAAGTAGTACTATACGAAAAAAATGCTATAGAATTTATAGCAAACCCGAATATAATGTACACATATATTAAAATAAAGTAGAAATATTTAGTAAAAGTAAATTCGAATAATACGAATTGATTTTTTATATTATAGTTAAATTATTTTAATTTTGTGTACAAAAGTCCAAAAAAGTGCGCAGCTAACCCGTGTGCGCAGCTAACCCGTGTAGTACGTTAATTAGTTTTATAAAATACTATTTTTAATATTTAATTTTGTTTATATTATAAATAAATATTATAAGCTAAAAATTAAGCATTAATAAGCCCGTATAAAGTTATATACTTTTTGTAGCTTTTTAAAAAAAATATTAATAAAACTAAATTGCTTTAAAAAACAAAACAAAATGCTAAAAAAACGTAATACTAAGTTTTTTTATTATAGTTTTTAATTATTAAAAAAAATAAAAGTAGCGAATTAAAAAGAAAAATATTAGTATATTTTAATATAAGTATTTAGTTTTTTTAATAATTTTATTTAAGGTTTTTTAAGTTTTCCTATTTTTTAAAAAGTTAACTTTGCTTTTTTAGCTTTAATTAATTAAAATATTATAAATAAAACAAGTTTACAACTTTAATAACATTTTATAAGTACTTTTTAAGTTTTTATATATTTTTTATATATAAATACTTTTTTTACTTAATTAAATATTTAATAGTGTTTTTATTTTAATATAAATTTAATATTTTTTTAACAATATATTTATTTTAATTAGTTTTTATTTTAAATTTTATTTTAAATGTTGTATTATTTAATATTAGTTTTAATAATAATATATAAAATATTAAATATATTTTATTTTTTTAAATAATAATAATTAATAATTAGTTTATAATATAACTTTTTTAATTTTAAATAGTTTAATTTATTTAAAATTAAGTTTGTTACTTAGTTTTTTTATTTTAATATTTTATTTTAAAAAATAAACTTTATTTTTTTTTTTAAGTTAGTTTTAATAACTTGTTTTAATTATAATACTTTTTTATTCGTTTTTAAATAAATTTTAAATTATTATATAATTATTTTTATAATTTTAATAGTTTTTTAATATAAATATTTACTTTTAATATAATAATTTTATAAATTTTTATTTATAAACTTTTTAAATTAAAGTTATAATTTGCTTTAAATAATAATATTTTTATAAATTTATTTACTAAATTATTATAAATATATTTTATTATTAATAATAACTTAATTTAATTATTTTATTATTTATTAAAATAATATTAAAAGTATTATTTAAGTATTTAATTTAGATTTTTAGTTTATTTATTTATTTATAAATAATAAATAATAAATATTTTATATTATATTTTTAATACTTTTATTAATAATTATTAAAACTTAAAAGCTATTATATTTTTTTAATTTATAATAATTTTTTTTAAAATCTTATATTTATTAAAAATATATTTTATAATAATATACGTATGTTTTTTTAATATATTTACTTATTTATATAATATAAAACTTTTATACTTTGTAAATCTTTTTATAATTATAAAAATAAAATTATATTTTACTTTTATTATTAGTTTTATTAACTTTAGTAATTTAATTATAAAATTAAATATAATAACTTTTTAAACTTATTTTAATAGTTTAATTAGTTATAATAATTTTTATAGTTTATATTTTAATATTTTTAATTTTTTATATATATTATATAATTTTAAAACTTTTTTTGTTATTTTTTTAATATTTAATTAGTAATATCCTACATTTTTAATACGTTTTATTATTTTAAATACTTTTTAATATTTTAATAATAAGTTTTTATATACTTTTTATATAATGTTTTTTTGTAATTTTATTAATATATATATTTTTTTTTTGTAAATTAAAATATTATTTATATAGTTTTAATTTTTAAAACTATAATTCTTTTTTATTTTCTTTATAAACTCGTTTATTATAATATTTTTAATTTAATTATATATTTTATTATAATTAATTATTATTATAATAAATATAAAACTTCCGTTATTATTTTTATTTAAAAATATTTAACTTTTTTTTTCTTTTTTTTGCTTATAATTACTTTTTTTACTTAAAATATTAACTTAAACATTTTTTTTACTTTTAATATAAATAATTTTAAAATTAAATTATCATAAAAATTTTATTTATTTTATTTATTATTTATTTAATACTTTTATAATTATAAATATTATAAAGTTTTTATAATTTAAATACATTTTTATTAATATTATTAGTTTATATAAATAATTAATTTGTAATTCTAAAAAATTTTTTAAAAAAAATACAACTAAATATAATTTTTTATTTTTATTTTATTATTTTAGTTAACCGTTTATTACATTATTATATATATTAACTTTAACTTTAAATTTTTTATTAAAATTTAGTAATTTTAATATTAGTTTTGCTATAATTAGGTTTTTTATTATTTAAAAAACTGTTTACTTTTTTTTTATTTATTAAAAACCGTATTTCTTTTTTATAAAATTTGTAAGTAAACTTATATATTTTTTAAAGTTTTTTATAAAGCTTTGAATATAATTTATAAATTTTACGAATATTTTTATATTTTTAACGTTTTTTAATATTAGTTACTTTTTTACTACTTTAATTTAGAAATTATAAATTTGTACTTTTTTTAATATAATTATAAATTTAAAAAAATCCATTTTTTATTTATAAAGTTCGTTTTTTTTTAGGTATACTAGTAATTTTATATTTTGTATTACTATAAATATTTATTAAATATATTTTTTATATTTTTTTAATATTTTTAAGTAAATAAATATATTATTAAAATATATTACTATAAATTTATTAATAAATTCTTTTAATATATTAATAATTTTTATTTAAAAACTTATTAATATATTAGTAAGTTTAAATAGTATAACTAAGTATTTAAATAATTTATATAACGTTTTAAATATTATTTTTTATTTATTATTAATGTGGGTCTACAAAGGGTGGCCTTCTACAAGGGCCCTGGCACGCCAAGGCCACGGCTCGCGTAAGTAATCTAGCTGCAGCATTACTTACAGCGCCGAGCGCTACGGTTTATAACAGCTGCACGCAGCTGCCGCTACCAGCGTAAGTAATAAAGTACTATACATATATTAGCAAAATAAATTGTAGTTTTCGGAAAAAGAAAAACTTCTTTTTTTTTTATTTTTTTTACTATAATATAGTTTTACTTTATATAATATTATATTAAATTAATGCTTTTATTTTCTTATTATAAAAATTAAACTAAACTAAATTAAACTACTTTTTATTTTTTCGTTAAACCGGAAGCTTTTTCGCGTAGCAAGTATTATACTTTATATAGTTAAATTAGAAATACTAACTTAGTTAAACCGTTATTACTATATTTTATTTTATATATTATATTTTAAACTTTTTAAATTAATTAATTGTATATGTAATATAAACAAAATATAATAACGAATTACTTTTAAAAGCTTTTATATTTCTTATATTAATTAATTATATATGTTTTATAAAATAAAATTCGGTAATAAGTTACTTTTAAAAAAGTAAACGTAATTAATATACTTTATTAAGTTTTAAACTTTTTATATTAATTAATTATATTTGCTTTTAAACGAAATATAGTAGCAAATTACTTTTAAAAACGTAAGTTTAATAATTTACTTTTATATTTTAATTTAAGTTGAATATTATAGATTTTCTTTTTTAACTAATTTATAAATAATATAAACTTACTTTTTTTTCTTATTTTTTATATTATAAATTACTTTACATTATTAAACTAATTAATAAACTAATAAACAAACGTTAAAATAGCGAATATATTTAGTATTATATTGTTAAATAGCGTTACAAAAATTAGTACAACAAAGTTTAACATATTTAACGCACTTATATTATATTTAAATATATATTTATATTTAAAAGCTAGTTTTTTTAAATAACAACCCTTATAAATAATAAATATAAAGCTTTAATTTGAATTAATAAAACTTAAAATTAATATAGCTACTATAAAGTATTTATATTAAAAATATAAGCTTTATAAAAAAGCTTTATTAAAACTTTATAATAAAATTAGAACTATAAATAAATATATTATAAAAATTAATAATAAAATTAATAATATTATTAATTTTTTTAAAAAATAAATACTTGTTATTAAGTTTAACTTAAAAAAACTTAATAAAATTATATAAAAAGCAACTTAACTTATTATTAAAAAGAATTTTTTTAAAAACCCGGTTACTACAAATAACGGCCAAAACTTTATTTTAAAATAGAATTAAAAGCAAAGTATATAAAGCAACGCTTTATTAAAAAACATATAATACAAATTTTATATTAAAACTTAAAAAAAAATATAAAACCTTAATTTTAGCAATAATAATAATAATAATAGTAATAATAGTAACTTTAATAACTTAATTATAAATTGCTTTTGTAATTCTTAATATAAAAGCCGTTTTAATAGCTATAATATAAAAAGCTTAGGAACTACTAATAAAAAAAGTACTAAACTTTAAAAAAAAAAAATAAGCATTTTTAACCCTGCTTATAACAACTTAAAGGACTTTAAAGTTATAATAAAAGAAAAAAAAGTTATTTTTATTAATATATACTTATTTTTAAACTACTTTTTTTTATTTACTAAAAATTAAAACTTAAACAAAATATATAAAAATTAAATTAAATTTATATTTTAAACTTTTTTAATAAAACTAGTTGTTTTATAGTAAAATAATGAATTAAATTACTATAATTACAATAAGCTATAATATAAAAGCTTTAATAAAATAATAAAAGTTATAAAATAATGTTTTATAATTAATTAAAGTATTATAACTTATAAATTTAAAAAAAAAAAACTTATATTATATAATATTTATAATAATAAGTATATTTTTCTATAATATGTACAAAAAAAGCTTTATTATACTTATATTATAAGTATTTTAAAGAATAATAACTTTAATTAAAAAAGAGTTATAATTTAAATTTGAAATAATATGCATTTTAAACTTAAATAGTTTTTTAAGCCTTTTTAAAGCAAGTAAAAACTTAAAAAATATATATTATAAATTAAAAAAGCTTATAAAAACATATAAAACCTTATTTACAAGCTAATTAGCCAAAATAGCCAAAGTTTACATTTAAAAAGCAATAAAGTTACATTTATAAAAACTAAAAATCGTTAATACTTAAGCCCTTTTTATTATAATAACAAAGAATTTAACAGTTTATAAAAATCCTAAAATAAATTTAAAAACCATTTTTATAACTAATTTAATAATTATAACTAAAAAAACCGTTATTATAAAGGAAATTAATAACGTTAATCTAGTAAAAATAAAAACAATTATTAAAAAAATAGTTAAAATAATTTTTAATAGTACGATAAAAAATTTAGTCAAAAATATAAAAGCTAAAATAATTAACGTAATAATTGTTAAAATTAAAGCCAAAATTATAACCGCGATTAAAAACGAGATTGTAGTTGTAATAAAAATAATAATTATTTATAATATAATAACTAATTAAAAAATAAGCAATATAATAATAAAAGCCCTAATAATTAAAACCGCGTATACTTTATAACGAAGTAAACAAATAATCAATCGAACTATTACTTGTTAAATAAAAAAAAGAACTATAAAATGCTTAAAACATTATATTAATTAACTTTTAACTTTACTTATTATAAATACAAATAAGAATTTAATACTAGTAAAAAAAAAAATATTTACTTATATAAATGCCGACTAAAAGTTATACTTAAAAAACTAAAAATGTTTTTACCGCTAGTTACTAAAAAAAAAACATATAAATATTATAAAACCGTTTTACTTTTACAAAACCTTTTATTCCAGTATTTAAAGTACTATAATAATGCTAAAAACGGAATAATACGCGTAATAGTAATCTAAATAAAAAATAAAAAAAACTTTAGTAACTTTATTAATAAAAACGCTAAAAAACATTATATTAAAAAAAAAAACTTTAAATTTAATACTAATATATAAAACATTAATAGTAATACTTTAAAAATAAAAAAAGCTTTTAATTATAATATTAAAAAAAACTTTATATACTTTAAATATACTTAGTTTTAATTCCTTATTATAACTTTTTTAAAAGGAAAAAAAGTATTAATATACGTTAATTTTAATATAAAAACTACGTATATTAGTTACGCTTTTTTAAACAAGCTTAAACATATTATTACTAAATAATAAAACAAAACTAAAAGTATTAAATTTAAGCTAATAACTTTTATAAAATACGTATTATTTATATTTTATATTAAAAAATATAATGTTAATAAATGTACTATAATTTAAAAATTCTACAAAAAAAAATAAGTAATAAACAATTTTGTATTTAACTTACTTTTTAAAAATAAATTTCTTATCCCGCACGAAGCTAATATATACTATATATTTAAAACAATTTTATTTTCTAACTTAAAAGAATTTCAAATTAAATTCAATGTTTAAACTTACGTATATAAATATATACAAAAAGTAATAAATAAAAAAAAAATCTTACTTAAAAATAGTAAAGCAGTTTATATAGTAG
This sequence comes from Xylaria palmicola, assembly GCA_022385595.1. Lineage (NCBI taxonomy): Eukaryota > Fungi > Ascomycota > Sordariomycetes > Xylariales > Xylariaceae > Xylaria > Xylaria palmicola. The sequence continues at coordinate 36,975 of MU281424.1, forward strand.
TTAATTATAAGCTTTTTTTTACCGATTGTAATTTTTATTTTTTTATATAAAAATTAATTTTAATTATAATAAATATACTAATAAATACTAAAACGCTATAAGTTATACTATTAATTAATACTTTGTATAAATGTATTACTATTATAAAAAAAATAAAGTTAAGTACTATATATAAAAATAAATATACTAATTATATATTAAGTATTTTAAAAAGTGTATTATATACTTTAGTATTTATAGCAGCTATAATAGCTTTTGTAATAAGCGTTAGAATAGAAATACCGTTAATATAAAATCTAACTTTTATAATATTTAGCTTTCCGTAAAAAGAAATTAACGGTATATACAATAAAGTAACTTACACACTTATTATACTAGTAAACTACGAGTTCAAAGTTACTTTAATTACTATAATTATAGCTATTAATATTATATTATTTAAAAAAACCCTTATTTTTAACAAAATTACTAATTTTATAATCGTTTAACTTAATATATTCGTATTAAATACCCCGTTTACTAACGCAATTTATACCGTAATTAAAAAAATTAATATCCCGCTTTTTAAAGTAAAGAAAAAAGCTAAAATAACTTTAAAAAAACCGCGCTTAAAAATACTTAAAGTGTATTTTAGCTTAAAAATTAAAAAACCTACGGACTTACTAAAAATTAAAACTAAAGTAAATATATATATTTATTTAAAAAAAGCATTTTTAATTAAAAAGTTTTAAAAGCTTACTAAGTTATTTACAATTTAAAACAATAAAAGCATAATTAATATACTAATTAACTAATAATTAAAAGTTTTGCTAATAAAAAAATAGTAAAATTAAAATATAAAAATAAATAACTAAATATACTTTTTAAACTATAAAAATATAAATATACTAAATAAATATTATAATAGCTTTTATAAAGAAAAATAAATAAAATAACTAAATAATTTAATTTTATTTGCTTATTTTATATTTATTATATAATACAAAGTTTTTAATAAAAACGAACTGCTAAACAAAATAATTTAAAAAAAACGAGTTATTATAAACCTTAAAAACCTTAATAAAATAGTAATACTAAATAACTATTTTTTACTTTTTTAAACTAAAGTAATATTTTTTTTATATAAAAAACTATATATTATAATAATAAACGCAATAGTGTTTTTTTATTAGTTTTTAATATATTTTAATTATAAAAACTAATTTGTAATAATAAGCTTTAAAAAAATTAAGTAATACTAAATAGTAATAATAAAGTTTTAAAATAATCTAGTATATATATAAAAATATATAAATAACTTATTTTGCGAATATAAATATTTCTATTAAGCTTTTATTAATAATATTATTATATTTTCTAATAATGCTAAGCAGTATAAAAAATACTTAAGTATTATATTTAATATATTCCAAAAAAAAAACATCGCAATATTATTAACAAAGTTATTTATTAAATACTTTTTTATAAACTTGTTAGGATTTCAAGTTAATACTTTAAAACTAGTTAATATAAAAAGTTATATAACGGCTATTAAAAACCTAACCTTTTTTAACTAACTAAAAACACTTAAATAATATATTAATTTTACTAGATTTTTATATAACTTAGTGCTTTATTATATTAAACTAATTAAACTATTATAAAAATAAAAAACAGTATTACTAATAAAAGGGCGACAAGCCGGAAAAATAAAAAATAATAAGCTAAACAAACAAAAAACATATATTAAAACAAAGTACTATATTTTAACGAAAACTAAAATTGCTTTTTTTAAAGCTATACAAAATATTATATATAATAAAACAACGCTATTTTATTATAACCTAATAAAATAGCTATTTATTTAGCTTAACAAATTTATATAACAAAAATTCAATATTATAGTTTTTTACTTAAAACTTAAATATAAATAAAATCCCGGTAATAAAATACTATTTACGCAAGTTCAACAAATTATATATTTTAACAAGTATTTCTTTAAAGCTAAAATCAACTATAAGCCCTTTAAACTAAAAGTTATATACTTAATATAAACAGTAAAAAAGCTAAAAACTATAATTTATTTAAATAAGCTTTTAGTTATTATTTTTACTAACTATTTAGTTATAAAAAGTATTATAAACTGTATAATATTATATATTACAACTATTAACCAAGCTAATAAACGCTTTATTAACTTTTTTATATACTTTTTATAATACGGGCTTTAAGTTTATTATTTGCTAAACAAATTAAATTATATATTTAATATATTTAATTAACTATAAAGCATTATTAATATATAAAACCTAAATAAACGGATTTACAAATTAAAAAAAAAAGCAATATTAAATACTATTTAATATATTAAAATAATAAAAGCCGTTATAAATAATATTTTAACTAAAAAATTCTAATAAGTTTATATAAAAAACCACAAATATACGTATATTTTAACTAATATAAACAATAAAAATATTATAACTTTTTTAAAGCCTAATTATTTTTTTAACGTAAAATAAACGAACTTATTTACAATATATATAATAATATTATATATTTATATATACTATATAAAATAATTAAAAAAATATTTAAAATAACTTATAATAAAAAGTACTATTATAAAGTAAAGTAAATAATATAAACTTTTAAACTATATATAATTATTAATAAAATATAACTAATTAAAAAGTATATTAAATATTATAAAGCTTATAATTTTAATTAAACTAATAAATAAAAGCTAATAAAAAATCTTCGGTTTATTTAACTAAAAAATCTATTATTTATATATATAATAACTATTAATTTTATATTTGTTTTGTTAAAATAAAAAATATAAAGTACATTTTAATAACTAATAAGTAATAAAACGTACTTTAAAACCTATAATACAATAATAACCGTGTTTTGCCCAACATTAAAACGCTTTTTTTTAATACTAAACTATAAATAATATATAACTAAAAAATAAAAAAAAGCAATAATTAAATAATTATTACTATTTAATTAAAGTATTTTAAAAGTAATTATATTTAATTAAAATAAAAAGTTTATATTAGCTTTTTAATAAAGTATATAAAAAGCCTTAAAAACTAAATTACTAATAATTACAGCTTATTATTTATAAGCTAATAAATTATTAAAACGTAAAAACTAAATAATTAAAATTGTATTACAATACTATAATTTTATAAATTTAAAAGCAAACTAAATAAATATTATATTTTTTTTATAATAGGATTTAAATATAGTTTATATCGAAACAATATAATTAACTTTTTATAAACAATTATTCGGATTTTAATTACTTAATATAGCTAATATTTTAATAAAAATACTTAAATAAAAAACTTTTATTAATATTTGTTTTTTTAAAAAACACTTTTGGAAAAATGCTTACTTAATTATAAACTTTATTTAAACCGCCGTTAAACGTTAATATAATTTTAAATATTAATTTTTTAAATTTTATAAAAATAACTAAATATATATATATTTATATAAAAAATACTACTTATTTAATAAACTGTTGTAAAAATATACGTAGTAATAGTTAAAACTTTAAATAATTAAACAATATATTAATAATTTAACGTATAAACTCGACTTTTTTAATAACTTTCAAATTTATTTAGTTATTTTAATAAAACACTTGTGTTTAACTTTTAAAAAAAACAAATTTTTTAAGCGCTTTATATTATTATTAAAACTTATAAAAGCTAAATAAAACTTTTAAAAAAAAAAAAAAAGTTATAAAATAAAAGTTATATTAAATTACTAGTTTAATTGCAAAAAAAACGGGTTTAACTACCTAATTAAATAGTTAAATTAAAAACATAAGTTTAACGTTTAAAAAACAAAACTAAAATTATATAACAGTAAAAAGCTATTAAAAAAATATTAAAACTGTTATAACTTTAAATTTATTATCAAAAAAACTATTAATAAAAAAAACTTATAAAAAAAATATAAACAATTTAAAAAAGTTTATATATAAATAGTTGCTTATTAAAATTAGTAAAATCCTTTTTATATACGGGTAATTTAATATAAGTTTATAAAAGGTGGCTTTTTATAAAAGCCCTAGTATGCTAAAGCCACGGCTTACGTAAGTAATGCAGCTGCAGCATTACTTATAACGCCGAGCACTACGGTTTATAGCAGCTGTACGCAACTACCGCTGCCAACGTAGGTAATAAAGTACCGTATATATATTAGCAAAATAAATTGTAGCCCTCGAAAAAAAAAAAACTTTTTCTTTCTTCATTTTTTTTACTACAATACAGTTTTACTTTATATAGCACTATATTAATTATTTAAAATAATTTATATTTAATAATATATATTTAGTAAATTTAATATTATAAATTATTTTGCTTTTTATAATTTGTTTTTTAAATTATTAATTTGTAATAAAAGTTTTACAAACTTTTTCGTTTTAAAGTTTATATTTTAGTAATTTACTACCAATTTTTATTTAACTTTTTTATTTTTGTTTAGTTTTTTAAATACTTATAAAATTAGTAATTTAATTAAAAATATTAAAAATTATATATATTTTTTTACTAAATTTTTATTAAAATACTTATATAGTTTTTATAATTGTTTATAATTTATATATAATAATAAATAATATTATAGTTTTTGTTTTTTAATTAATAATATTTAATGGTTTTATATACTATATTTTAGTAATTCTGTTTTAATATTGTATTTTTTTTAAAACAAATTGCTAAATTTTATATATTTTAAAAGTATTTTGTTTTTAATTAACAGTTTTAACTTTAATATACGAATTAGCAAATATATTACTATTTTTTTTTTTTTATAAGTATATTTTAAGACTTTTTTTAAGTTTTACAATTTTTATTACTTTTTTTTTATGTGTTTTACTAAAATTAGCTTGTTTTTTAATTTATTTTAAAATTACTTTTTTATAATTAAAGTATTTTTAAAATTATATTGTAATTTAATATTTTTATAATATTAAACTTAAGTTTTTCTTTATATTTTTAAATATTAAAAAAAAGTTTTATAGTTTTTTTTTTAATAATTTTATAATTATAAAAAATCGGACTTTTATTAATAATTTAAAGTAAATAAAGTATTGCTTTTAAGTTCGTTAATATATTTAACTTATTAATAACCTTTAAAAAAATAAAGTTTATTAAAGCTTTTATATTTATAAGCGTTTTTAACATTATATTTTAATATTATTAAAACTTTAATGTTTTGTTTAGCTGTAACGTTTTGTTTTATAGTACGTATTTACGTACTACATTATTATGTAATCTAGTAAGCTTAACGTGCAACAAAAAAAAACTTTATTATATAATACAAAATTTAACTTTTTTTCTTTTTCCTTTTATATAAATAAATATTCGTACAACACGTATTTATTTTAGCGTTATTTTTACGTTAAACGTGCGGTATTAAGTTATCGCACATTGCTTTACCAATAAATACTATAAATTTATACTAATATATATTAATACTTTTGTTTTTATAGTATTTAAAACTTTTATTATCGAAATAGGATTACTATGTTGGTTGCAACGCAATTCGTACGGAACAATAGGTCTCCGGACCTAATACGAATCAGGTCTTTTACCCCTACACGAAAGGGCATAAAAAGGGAGTTTCTCACTCCTTTGTTATACGATTAGTTTTCCTTTCTTTTTTTGAAAGGTAGTATAATAAGTAAAAACTGTGTCCACTACTTTTGCAAGCGTGCATACCGCCTTGGAAATATACATACAACTTTAACCAAATACTAATTAGTATTTGAACTTTATTCCTTTTATACATTAAAATTAACTTAAATACAAAAATGAATTTTATTTAGTACAAATTAACTATAAATAATAATAGGATTTTATTTAGCACTTTAAAGGCTGTATATTCTATATTGCACTTTATTTTTCGGTAGTACTAATAGGATAAAAAGATTAATTACCCTTTTGTGCACTAGGATTAACTTAAATATAAATGTATAATTAATAGCGCGCAATTGTACCAACCTAACTACCTGTTATACGTAAACTAAACGACATTTTCCCCCCCTTTTGACCACTTATTGTACAAAAAGCTAAACAATACCCCTTTAAACCACTTGTCGCACGTAAACCAATAATACCCCTTTTAACTACCTATTGTACGCAAGTTAAACAATAGTACTCTTTTAATCTTATTATTGTATACTTAGCTAAACAATACTTTTAATTACCTGCCGTACGAACGACTAAACGGCACCTCATTTCCGACTGCTATTGCTATATACTAGGCCAAGTAATACTTATTAATCCTGTTTATTGTACGTAAGCCGTACAATAAACACTATATATTCAGGCCCCCTTTTGTACAAAAATACTTTAATGAAGGTCCCTACGTACACAAGAGGGCCTTTCCCTCTCTCCTGTAAAGAGGCTTTGACGGAGGCTTTAAGCAAGGGAGTAGGGAGTATTACTCCTTATTGTACAAAGCCCTTGATAAAAGCCTCTCCGTGTAATAAGGAGAGAACACCTTCTTTCCTTTAAAGAGAAGGTACCTGACCTCTCCTTTGTACAAAGGAGCTTTGACGAAGGCTCTTCCTTATAAGGAAAGGGTTATAAATACCTTTTGTTTTTTGTACGGATTGCGAACCGTACAAGGTAGGTTTTTTAGGTTAAAAAGGTATAAGTTCTTTTCTATAGCTGAGAGCTACGCGTACAAAGCGTATTTATATATTTACTGTTGTACAACCTAAAGACAGGCTAGGTTGCAACTAAAAGAAATTTTTCCTAGTGTCGGAATAGGATTACTGTATTAGTTGTAACACAATTCGTACAGAACAATAGGTCTCCGGACCTAGTACGAATTAAGTCTCTTACCCCTGCACGGAAAAGCATAAAAGGGGAGTTTCCCACTCCTTTGTTGTACAATTGGTTTTCCTTTCTTTTTTTAAAGGGTGGCATAGTGAGTAAAAACTGTGTTTACCACCTTTGCAGACGTGCATGCCGCCTTGGAAATATATATGCAACCCTAACCAAACATTTATAATATTTTAAATTAATTATTAGTTTATTATAATTACTTTTTATTGTTTTTTAATTGTATTAAAATACGCGTTTTATTTTTATATTTTTAATATTTAATTTGTTAAGTTTAATTTATTGTTTATTTTTTAATTAAATTGTTTTTTTTAATTAAAGTTTTTATTTAATACGTTATTTCCTTTTTAAAAAACGTTAACCGTTTTTTTTATAAACGTTAATTTTGTATTAATATTTTATTTTATTAGTGTATTTTCTATATAGTATGTACTTTATACTCGTTATTTTAATATTATATTTTTAAAATTTCATTATTTATATATTTAATTACAAAATTCGGATTTTATTTAAAAATTATATATTAATTTTAAAAAACTAATATTAAATAACTTACTTTATTTCGTTTATATAGCTTTATAAATAATTATTAATTTACTTTTTATAAAAACTATATATTTATAATTTTTTTACTTATATATTATATATATTTATATATAATATATAAAACTTATAAAATTTTCTAATATTTTTTATATTTTAAGTTTAAAATATTTTCTTTTACTATATATATACTATTATATATTTAACTTTTTATTATAAGTTTTATATTTTATATTTAGTTTTTAAAAGTATTTGTTTTTATATTAACTATTAAATTTACTTTATAATTGTTTAATACTAAATTAATTTAGTATTTAATTTTAAAATACAGTTTTATAAAAAATATATTTTTAAATATATTTTTTTCTTTGTTTTTTTTTTATTAAACTTTATTTAATATAAAATAATTTAATAATCCTTTTATAATAAATTTTTTTGTTATACTTTTTACTTATTTTTAGTATATTTAGTAATTATATTAATTATATATATATTTGGAATTCTATTTAAAATATTTTTTTAAGCTAATTTTTTAATATTTTTAATATAATATTTAAATTAGAATTTATTAACTATTTGTTATATTTTTTTTATATTTAAAGTATTATTTTGTTTTTTTATTTTTATATTTTGTTTTTTTATTTTTTTTTATATTAAGTATTATTTTATTTTATATAATGTTTATTATAACTTATAAGTGTACTTTGTATAATAAACTTATATAATTATATAAGTATTTTTTTTTTTTTTAGTTATTAATAACTTTTTTATATATAAATGTATTTAATAAATTTAATTTTAAATTAAATATTAATTATAACTAAAAATAAATTCCATTTTTTATTGTTGTTTTTTTAACTAAATTTTATTGTATTATAATATTATAATTATTATTAATGCTAATTAATTTATTATACTTTTATATTATTTTTTTTAAAGCTTTTTATAATTTTATATATAATGTTTTTTTTTATTATAATTGTAATATTTGACTTTTTTAAAGTTTGGTTTTTTTATTGCTTTAATTTTTATAAGTTTTAAATGCGTTTTTAATATTATAAATAATTAGTTTGCTTTTTTTTTTTATTTATTATATTTCCTTTTTTTTTTTATTTAAACTTTTATTAATTTTTTTTTAATATTTTTATTATTATTTATACTAATGTATATTAATTCGTATAACTTTTATTATATACTTTAAAAATTCTTTAAATTAAAGCTTTATTAAGATTTTATTCTTTATTATTGCTTTTAATTTTTAATAAAATAGTATAATTTTAGCTTTATTGTTTATATTTAATTGTATTATAATATATTAAAAGTTTATTATATATATTAATATAGCTTTTTTTTATTAAAACTTTAATAATTTTTATTAAGTTTATTATTTCTTTTTTAAATTTAAAAATAGTATTTTTAATAACTTTTTAAAAAAATTATATAATAAAAATATTTTAGTTGTTTTTTTAAATTACTAATTTTTTAATTTAAATATTACACAAAATAAATATAGTTTAAATTACGTTAATACTTTTTTTTATAATAAAAAAGCTGCGTATATAATATATTTATTATTACTTTTAAATATATTATTATAAAATATTTAATATATTTTAATTTAAATTAAAAATCTTTAAAATTACTTTAAAGTTTTATTAAACTTTACTAATTTAATAATTTTTAAGTTTTTTTTACTTATAATTACTTTTATTAGTTTACTTTTTTAATATAGCTTATTTAACTTTTTTTATAGTTATTAATTCTTTTTTTTTTACTTTTTATACTTTGTATTAATATTTTATATATTTTAAATATATTGTTTTTTAATATTAATTAACTTTTATTAAAAATAATTAACTATATTAACTAATTAATTATATTATTGCTTTATAATTTTAAAGTTATTATTATTAATATTTATATATGTGTTTTAAATATTAAAAAATATTATTATTTTAAGTTTTATTAATATAAACTTAAATAATAATTATTAAATTAATTTATTAAAATATTATAACTTTATTATATAATATATTAAATACAATATAAAAAGTTAATTCCGTATTATAAAACATTATTTAATTAAAAATAAGTTTAAAAATAAAACTATATTTAAATAATAATTTATATAAGTTATTAAATTATAAATAGCTTATTAATTAAGTTTTAAAAATTAGTTTAATATTTAAATTAATAAGTAAAATAATAAATATTTAAATATAAAAATTTATTTTTTATTATATAGTTATTTTTTTTTTTATTATTTTAATTATAATTACTTAATTACTTTTAATTTACTTTAATAATTGCGCTTTTTTACTTATTTTAATTACTTTTAGTAATTTTTAGTAATTGCGTTCACTTGTTTACCTTAATTACTTTTAGTGATTTACTTTTGTTAAATAATCCCGTTACGTAACCTTGGTTTTTTAGTAGTTCCGGTTTACTCCCGGAGTGTTTTTTTCCCCCTTACTAGTTATGCATTTTAGTGCGTAGCGTAGCTATACTATTGGTTCGCAACAATATAATAGTTTTAAAAGTTTAATATAAAAATTTTATTATATTTAAAATTAATTTATTATTATTTATAATTAATTTATATTTAAATAACTTTTATAAAATACAAATTAAATAAATATTAATTAATGTTACTTATAAGTTAGTAATATATTTAAATTAGTAATATACTTTTTAATATTTTTATATTTTATATATTTATTTATATATTTTTTAATAATTATAATATAATTTGTAAATTTAATATTACTAATTTATAACTAATTATTTAAATTAAAAACCAAAACTTATATATTTTTTTATAAGCTTTTTAAAGTTTATAATATTTTTATTAGTATTTTAATTTAATATTTTAATAATATATAATTATTATATATTACGAATTAATAATATTAAAATTTTACAATATTTGAAAAAAATACAATTATTTAACGTATAATTAAATTAAATTTGTAAATATTTTTGTTTTAGCTTTAATATATTAAAAAAATAGCTAATATTTTTTAATATATATATAACGTATTGCTTATTAATAAAAATTAAGCGTTAAACTTTATATAATAATAATTAAATTTTTAAATACGTTTAAATTATTAAATTAATTATTAATAAACTTTTAATAAAAGTTTTTTAAATTATTATATATAATTTAAACTTATAATTAATATAATTTTAAAATATAATATTGTAATTAAAAATATATATAACTTTAATAAAACTAGGTTTTTAATAAGTATAATTATATTAGAAATAGTTATTATAAGTGCTAAAAAATATAAAAAGCTTAAATAAATTAGTAAAAAAGCCGGAAATAAATTATAGTAATTTAAACTATTAATTTTAAAGTTAAACAGTATTATTATATATTATTTTTATAAAAAAAGTTTATTTTGTGTTTTAGTATTACAATATTATTTTGCTAAACAATTAAAAAGTTAATTTATTTTTAAATAGTTAAATTGTTAGTATATTAATATTAATTGTATATAACGTACAATACTTTTTCGTATTACTGTTTAGTTAAGTTTTAAATTTAGTTAAACAAGCGGTATTTAGTAATAAAATTCCTTTTTTAAAAGAAAAACTTTATATACGCACGTTTTTTTTTTACATTTAAAAAATAAACAAATAGTAACACTAATAGTATTTTTATTTTAGCGCCGCACTTAACGTTAAATATACGGACTTACTTCGTATATTGCCGAACTAATATAAATAATAAATAAAATAAATGTTAAATAAGTAAAATACTTTAATTATTATATTAAAAGCTGTATATAAAATATAAAACGTTTTTTAATTTTTAATAATTATAAAAGCTACTATTTTATAAAATTTAAAAAATATTATAAAAATTATAATATTATTTTTTTTTATATACTTTTTTATTTATTTTATAAGCTTTAACTTTTAAATTTAATACTTTTATGTATATTTAAATACGTTTATTTATTGTATATTAAAAATTTAATACAATAATACTAAACTTATATTATAAAAAAGGATTTTTTAACTGGATTTTTAAAAGTATTTATAGCTTTTTTTACTAAATAAAATATTTAATTAGAATTTAAAATAATTAAACTTATTTTTTTAAATAATAATAAAGTTATTTTAGCTTTAAATATTATAAAAGTTAAAAAAACATTTTTTATTAACTTAAAATTACTTTTTTTAATATAAACTTTAAAAACGCTTATAATTATATTTAAAATTAAATAGCAATTAAATTTTATTAATTTAATTATAAAAGCTATATAAAAGTTAATATATAAAAATGCTTTTTTATATTAAAAAAACAAAAAGCTTTATAAAACTAACTATATATTAAATAAATATTATAAAACAAAAAATAAACAAATATAGCGTAATAAACCTTTTATTATAAGTAAAACTTAAGTTTTATAAGAATTTAAAAATAATAAAGTAGTTAAATTAAGTAATAAAAATAAAACAAGTTATTTAGCGAAAAAAGCGTAAATACGTTTAAAGCGGTGTAGTATTTGCAGTAAACCCGAATATAATACATAAACTTATTAAACAAAAGTAAAAACTTTTAATAAAAATAATTCTAATTAATTTAATTGATTTTTTTTCGTTATAGTGGATTTATTTAAATTTACGTATAAAAAGTGCGAAAAAGTGCATTACTAATTTAAATGCATTACTAATTTGTAAATAACGTTAGTATTTAAACGGAATTTTATATAAAGTTTATACGTAAATGTATTAACTTGTTAAAAATAATAAATACAAATTTATTTAAATACTATATTACAAAAAAGAAAAAAAGAAAAACAGTTGTACAACAAAAAAACGGAAAGCTTTCTTTTTAAAAAGTTAAAAACTAATTCGTACTAAATTACTTTGTACGAATTGCGTTGCAATTAATATAGTAATACTATTTCGATAAAAATAATAATTAATTTATATAATATAATATATTTAAAATATATTTGGTTTTATAATTAAAATATTATTTTTATTGTTAAATTACGTTAATTTGTACGTAAAATTCAATTTACTAATTATTAATATAATTAGCGTTTTAAAGTTTATATATTATATATACACCGGTTATAAAAACTAAAAGCCGTAACACTTTATATTTTAAATAATTAAATAAATAAAATAACCGGAGAATAAACGTTTAAAACAAAGGTTTTAAATATATACTTAACAAAAAAAGTAAAGCTATTTATCACGACAAAAGAAAGTCTCACAAGTCAAATACAACATATAATAATAGTATTTTCAAATGTAAGATTCCGACAAGACTAAAGCTTGGAATGTATAAGGGGAGTGTACGATAGATAGGTGAGAGGTGTAGTTTATATAGTACACAAGGGGGGGGGGGGTTCCGTGTAGCTACCAGGCTACGTCATGACACTATTAAAACGAGCCGATCCTTCTCACGAGAAGCCAGGAGAATAAATCTAGCAGGGCACTCTAACTCCGTAAAAAACTATCATATAAATAAGGACACCCTTCCAAGCCCTCCAACGAGCCCTTGTTACACCATAGGCCAAGGCTTTGCTAGGCTTATAACCCTTCTTTTACGAAAAGTGTAGCATGATATCTCCTAGCAATAATTTCTCGTCGAATTGCAAGCATAAATCGATATCTCGCTTGAAGGGTCCAGATTCGCATCCACAAGGGCGCACACATTGGCACATTGCCTAGCAGGTCGCATGTAGCACGCCTATCTAATTCAACACGAGCTCACGGACTATAGGCTTCAGCCTTATGTGTCTGAATAGAGAAGTTGTTCTCTATTTCTCACCCTTCCTTTTCCTTGATTCTCTTATCCCCGCTGGGAAAATGTGAACTTGATACCTGACACAGTTCGGATATAAATAACTGCAGGGTGTCAAGTCTCCGACTTGACTACGTTTCCACTTGCGCTATGGTATGGTGCTGCAGTTCTATTCCATGAAAATCCCTGCTTCATCACTACTAATAGCCACTCGACTTTCCTAAGTTACCGTCAAATTCAATACTCTTCTGGTTTCTGAGTCGAGATAGCGGCAGGATAGACGGATAGGTCAAAATGATTGGATGTTCCTTGGTGCAGGTGAGAATTCGAGATAATCAATATAACAACCGGCTGCTTGAATGACACCTCTTTCTCACACGTGACCTGTATTTTCGCCGAAGAAAATTTGATTAAATAAGATTAATTTAGCGATCTACCGCGACGGGTATTGTTTGTCGATGCTGAGAAGGAAATTTAGCTTTGTATTGTTTATAATGCAAAGATATTAGCAAGAGATGGCCAATATTACGACTAGGGCATGATGATATTTGTAACTTCATTAATATCTACTCTGGTAGAGTGAGAATAGTAACGAGGTGGAAAGTGGTCTCCTAGTTCGAACTTGTTAGCTAGAACGCACAAATGGCCGGTGTCGTTGAGAGATGCTGCTAAAGGGTGAAAATCCTGTGCTCGGGCTAAAACCGGAGACGTTGGCCAGGCTGTTGTGCCGAGACTAGCGTATATTGCCATGCTATGCAAAGCCTTAACTGGCGAGTCCCTGAAATCGGAGTTAGCAAAAACCAGCCATAAAGCAGCTTTTCCTAATACACAGCCTCCTGCTGTTCGCCGAGCGCGGAGCAATCTCCGACCTCGGCTGCTAGGCTCGGATGGCCCCCTTGATCTCGACTGTTATAGATACGGAGCACTTACATGGTGACAGCGCGGGTGGTTTATAACCCACAAGTTAGCCACATCTAAGTGGTAACTATTACCTCATTGCATCAGTCGAGCGTCGGACGGCCTGATTAGGCAGGCAGCGGATTTGTGTTGCCCAAAAGAATCCCGGAACGGCCAGCCGCATCAGACAACAGCTCAAAGGCCACGTCAAATGTGGTTTCAATTAGCAATGAATGTAGGGCTCGTGGGGTAAACCTGGAGACCAAGCGCAGAATCAGGAGAGAGTGCATAGATGGACTGATGATTGCAACATTTGCCAAGAATAACGGGGGACTAAAGTCGCTTCGGCAGACGCACTAGCGCGAATGCAGGGGCAATTATTCCAGAAAACATCCACAGGTCTAGATAGTACTATGATGTCGGGCAGGGGATCTCCTACCCATATTTCTTGGACCTGTTACGTACAATGGTATATATACGGACGGTACTAGCATGAATAGCATTCCTTAAACACAGTGGTTTAGCGCAGAGAAGGGTTTCGCCAAGCGTGGTTTACTAATTGTCACATCTAGATTGGAGTCATTACCACGTTGCGAAAAAGGGGCGACCTGATATAGAGATATACAGCTAGAGACGGTATACTAAGACTCATATACACCACCCGGTAAACAACCAGCATGATTAATACTATGTACTATATCCTAGCGTGATGCTAAGTGATGAGGCTGTCACTATGCGGCGAGTTGGCTGTTAAATCAGTTCATTCCTCGGGTTGTTCTAGATTTGCCACCACTGAAGCATATGTGCTCATGTGTAGGAGCCGACAGACCGTCCAACGAAATTCCCTGTCAGTACAGGTTTTAGCAGCATGCTAAGTCGGCGCCGCCCCGCCGACCCGCTCCGGTAGTTGGGATATCCTTGTATGTCTATGCTGCACGTCGACTTATTCTCGTCCCGGCGAGTCGTCGATCCCGTCCAACGTCCAACTAAACTCGGGCACTGCTTCTGCCGTCGTGTTTTCGCCGCGCTCGGCTGGGTGACGACTGGTCACCTTCTAGAGTTGGAGTGACGAACTTGTCCGACTTCCAAACCGGGACAAGCTCCCCTCAAACCTTGCAACAACTGACATCGAACGTGGAGGCTGGTGGTGTATATTTGCCATCCTGAGGCCCCTTCCCATCACGCCAGGTCGTGTCAAATCCTTTTCTGGTGCTTTGATCGGCACGCTCCTTATATAATAGGCTACTAACCCGTATCGTCAAATATAAAAGACGTGTCGAGGTAGTTCCCATTACCAACTAGCCGCCTCACCCGCGAACGCGTCAGCGACCATGCCTTCACGTAAAGACGAGGCGTTGAAGGAACAAGACCCTTACCTGCCCAGTGCTGGACTGGAGGCAGTAATCACGCGGGACGAGGTATTCGGAGAGATCACCGAAGATGGCCCCAACTACCGGAATGTACGAGCATACTCCCCGGATGATTCCTGCAATCATGATTGACATGCTTTTAGGTCGGTTGGCTCGGAACAGTGGCCATTATGATGAAGACACAAATTGGCCTTGGTGTTCTTTCCATCCCCGCCGCTTTCGATATCTTGGGCTTGGTTCCTGGCGTCATCATCCTCGTCATTGTCGCCGGCATCACAACCTGGTCTAGTTACATAGTTGGTGTTTTCAAACGTCGCCATCCAAACATCTATAGTATCGACGATGCCGGCGAAATGATGTTTGGGCGTGCTGGGCGCTACTTCTTCGGCACTGCATTCTGTTTCCGTAAGCTGTGCCCTTCCTCTGCATCAACCAAGCTCTTCTCTCTTCTCTAACAAGTTATAGTGTGGACCTTGGTCTCCGGCTCTGGTATGCTGAGTATATCAATCGCCCTAAATGCTGTCTCCGCCCACGGTACTTGCACGGCCGTCTTTGTTGCTGTTGCCGCTATCCTCGGCTTCAGCTTCGCAAGTATACGGACACTCGGTCGCATTACCTGGCTAGCCTGGATTGGCATTGCTGGTATCCTTTCGTCTGGTAAGTCTGCACTTTCAAATACTATTAGATGCCCCTTAATCAACCGGAATACTAACAGCTTATCTTCAAACTTGTAGTCTTCCTTGTGACGATAGCTGTCGGTGTCCAGGATCGCCCAGCAGCCGCCCCACAACAAGGTTCCTGGGCTTCCGATTTCAAGATCGTTGGCAACCCGTCGTTCACCGAGGCTATCACGGCTGTCTCCTCAATCATCCTCGCTTATCTCGGAACACCGGCCTTCTTTGCCGTCGTTTCAGAGATGCGTGATCCTAGATTATTCACTCGGTCAATGCTGGTTTCCCAGGGCGCGGCTACGGCCGTTTACATAACTGTTGGTACCGTAGTTTACTATTACTGCGGTTCCTACGTTGCTTCCCCGGCTCTTGGCTCTGCCGGCGTTCTCGTCAAGAAGATTGCGTATGGCATTGCTTTGCCTGGACTAATAGTATCCACGACAATTCTCACTCACGTAAGTGTGAAGTCGACACTTCAAAGAAACAGACTGCTAACTTCAGGCCGCAGATACCTGCCAAATGGATATTTGTCCGCCTCTTAAGTGGAAGCAGGCACTTAACTGAAAGTACCCCTCTTCACTGGGCTTCATGGCTTGGTTGCACCGGTGGCATCACCATCATCGCCTATGTGATAGCCAACGCCGTACCGGTTTTCGGCGGCTTGGTATCACTAATAGGTGCCCTTTTTGGTTCCATCATGACATTCCAGCCGATGGGTTGTATGTGGCTGTATGATAACTGGACTAGGAAAGATGACGAGCGGCCACTGCGTTGGTACCTAATGGTTTCTTGGAGCGTTTTTATTATTGTGCTAGGTACTTTCATTACGGTTGCTGGCACATACGGATCCATCGTTAGCATTATTGACTCTTACAACGAGTTAGGTGGTACAAAGCCCTGGTCATGCGCTGACAACTCAAATTCTGTATAATTATATTTAACTGAGGAATACACATCTTGATTACTGTTCAATCCGCCACGATCGGCCCTTGGCCATTATACCCCTACGATGATTGTAGATTGAAAGCCCCGTGTCAGTTTTGTTGACTAAAGGAGGTTGTTTGTGCACCTATGATACAGAATAGGGAGCGTTAACTCGTTCGAAACAAACATTTAGTAAAGTTTCAATTTAGTCAAGTCGACGCGCTCGCAAGTTGGATTGTGTGGCTTCCCATATGTAATCCAGGACAGCGTCAATCCGCTGACAGTGTACCTCGTCTGCCAGCAAATGGCCCAACCATCATCTGTGGACTCGTTAGCTATCAAGTTACCAATTCACCACTTCAGGCAGGCGGCTTACAAAGATTAACCGAGGTTTCGCTTCCTGGCTTCCCCACGACCGCCTTCGAATCATCGTGCTGGGAGTACACGTAGGCCTTTCCGTCCTCACCAAAACCCAAGAACTGCACATTGTATGGGTTGGCGCCTGCGCCGAGCTCCAACAGCGCAACATTCGTATCAGCGAAGTATGTCCAGAACATGGCCTTTCCTCTATAGGTATTACTCTCGTTTTTCCCAGCAGTGATATCCGTGACCAAAAATCCAAAATTGAACTCGTCACCGGCGAAGGCGTCAGCCGAGTCGTTCAGGTAGAAGCGGTACGACGAGTTGCCAACCACGGGGGCAGAAATAGGGTCATAGTGGAGCACCGACACCCCATCGTCCGGATCAGTGTCCGTCGGAAATTCATGGACGGCGTAGAGGTATCCTGCATTCGTTAGCAAAGAGTCTTTTATGCGTTGAGACTCGCGGTGCAGCTCTCACCGTCAATCGAGCTGTTGCCACGGCCCATGACGTGCATTGCGTACGGGCCCGAGGATTTCAGAGGGGGGTACTCGTCGCTCTGGGCCAGGGCTCCCGTGGCGGCGACGAGGCCGTACAATGCAGCAATCACCTTCATGGTGGAGTAGAGGCAGGTCGGAGTTGGTAGTGAGAAGTTGGTGGTTGTAAGAAGCTATGAACACGATATTCGACTTGCTGCCTTTCCAGACCATAACGACATGTTGTGAAGCATCATATATGTAGAGGGGCGAGATTTCTGCTGCCTTCGAAGGCCTTTCCACCTTTCCACTTTTACATGATCCTTCCCAGGCTGCCATTTAAGACTGACGATCTTTGCCTTTCAACCTAAATATAAACCACGTTAACGTTGTGCCGTATACTAGCGTACTATCCAATTTCCCAACCAATGCCGTGTGGATCCGACTATTAAGTAAATTGTTTGGCCTATCGCTATTACACGGAAAACACCCAAAATGGCAAACAAGTCATAATATAAGATATTTAGTTAACTTTCGTTGCACTATAACACCAGCCGCACCCTTTATTTCCATATCCAAATTTCACAGTGGAGTTTTTCAGCGCGCAATTGCCATCTTGATAATGATTAAAGTGTGACATATCGCTCACCCACACGACGGCCCCGCAAGAGCTGTCAATCCCCAGGGCCTGGGACCTGCGCGTGTACTGTGAGCATGCCTGCAAGCAATCGGCCATTGAGTATGCGATGAGCAGCATGACGTCGTCCACAACCACATCCCTGTTGTCATTGTCCTTCAGATTACCCGTCCCGAAGTCTTGGTAGCAGTATACCGAGAATTTGTCCTGGAACGGCGTTATCTGCAATGTTGAAGTGAGGCTGGTGCAGTCCGCAGCCAGATTCTCAATGTTTCCCGGCGATTCGACTGTATAATTGACCAGCAGGCCGTTTGTGGTCGTCGGGAAGGCTGGGCTGGTGGTGGTTGTACTGGAGGGGATAGGATTCGTCGCCGTCATCAAGGTCTGACATTGTCTGCCATCGTGTGTGTAGTGTTAGCTCACTGAGGCACGAGACGGCAGAGCCTCGAGGACTAAAATACCCAAGCTCGTTCTTGCAACTGGATAGAGACGCTCCGAGCCCTCCGCCAACTGTGGCGCCTATAACCACCGCAGTTATCGCGGTGGCGATGGCTGCAGCTGGACCCCATCCTCTTTTCCTCGGCGACGGGTCGTCAACTTGATACGAGGGTAACTGCCCGGGTAGCGGCTTTTGACCTTGTTGTTCCTCCCATTGCTGCTGCCCGTTTTGTCCGTACTGTTGGTGCTGGTGTTGGTGTGTTAAAACTTCGAGGCCGGGTTGGACCACCTCCATCTAGGGACAGCATCCAAATGACTTGGCTAAATGCAGATGTGCTGGCGCTTCTTACAAAGATGTACCGAGAAACACACGAGAACGAACGGAGAGGTCGGTTGGAAAGAATGGGGACCATGGCTAGATATTATATTTCAATCCTGGAGTCCCGACGAAACACGGAACCTGGACCCGAAGACGAGCTGAGGCTGACAGTCAACAAAGTCTCGCATAGGAATCGAAATCCTATACCAGCTTATTTTTAGGTGGGCGGCTCGTTATTGGCCACATCGCGGTCAAATCCTTACGCGTAGGCATGGCAAATTGCTGGGATATTTACTACTGAATCTTTAGACGGTGGCCAGATGTAGAGAGTGAGGTAAGCCCGCTCAAACTTCCTTGAAATCATTGGGCTGCGCCATGCGAATGCATGCCTCCTTAAACATACCATCAAAAAAAACAGTTCAAGCAGGGATACTGCCTGCACTTACCAGGAGGCGGTGTTTTTCTATTATGAACCGGTTCGCAGCTATTCGTCTTCCGCGGCCTGAGGAATCTGTAATTAGAGGAGAGTTGAGACGAGACTACATGTCTTAGTAAGTTTTGCATGCGCAGGATTCTTATCGAACTATCAAAATGCATTGTAGGACTCTAGCGAATTTGAGCAGAGCTGAGCATATTAATTGATCACCCGTCCGCGTGGTTATTCGTCTTAATGGTGAAGTAGAGAGTGACGATGGGTAGGGGTAACAGCACATGATCCTCGGCTGTCCACATCAGCATCTCCTGAGGACCGATCAAGCAGTGTGCACCATTGGACCTCAAATCGTTGCGCTTACCTTGCTGAGCTTGTAGAAACTACTGAGGACTGGGGCAGTGTCAATCGGAAGTTCGAAAAGAGGTTTAACACAAAGCAGACAAAACTATCACTTTGCAAGCAAGCGCAGCAGCAAGGGCTAAATATTTCTCACATTTCCGATGTGTTCCAGTGGGATTCTGAGCAGGACGAATTCCTCACTTTTCTACTCAAGAAAAAAAGACCACACTCAAAGTGTGCAGATGCCTTGCGCGAGAAGTTCGGCATCGACCGATCCACGCAAGCCATAGCTGCCAGAGCTGTCAGAGCTAAGCATCTTGGACTATCTGGCATAACACGAAAATGACCGGATGAGATGATAAAGTTTTTAGAGCAACTTCAAGTCTCTAATCTTACTCTATCAGAGAAGTACGACAGGTTCCAGGATAGGTTCGGTTCTGAGTATTCTTTCGGTGCTTTCCACGCCAGGGTTTGGAAACTAAGCAAGGCCGGCAAATCTGCACCTAGACCGCAAGAAGGCCAGGCTAGTGTGAAAGCGCAAGCTTGGCTGCCCGAGCAAGAAAATTTTGTTAGAGAGTGGCGTGGCAAAGCGAATGTGCTCATCGTCGCATTTCAAGAGAAATTTCCTGGGCAATGGACAGGTGCTGCGATACGCAAGAAATGGTAGTTACTAACCCGACCGGCCTTGAAGCAACCGGACTCGGAGATCGCTTAGCGGACTAGAACAGTTTGGTCACGCTCGGAAGACGAATTCATCGAGGAGTGGACTGGCAGCAAGCTGAGCACGCTTGTTGATGGATTCCACAAGCGATTCCCTAACCAGCGAACATCAAACGGGGTGAAGTGCAGGCGGGAGCAGCTAATAAAAGAGGCCCGGAATGACCAAGCGGAGACATCAACTGATGAATGAGTGGCCTGAGAATTAGTGCAGCAAGATGTCCGATCAGCGATATTGATGACTGACGGGCGCACTCTCGCATTCACGATGTTGCGTTCGAGGATATCATTTCTGACGGTGAAGCGACTCACGGCGGCAGCGGCATGGACCTGATTCATAAGGACTTGACAGATGGGTTTTCATGGATATGTATTCAGCTAAAATCAAAGTTTTCTTCCGACGAGCCCTGACGGGCGATGACCATAATGGTCAATCAAGCCACGCCAAGCCACAAAATGGCTGTGCCCGATGACAGCCCATCAGACCCTGGCGGGCAAATACCTAGTTAGACTAGCCGCTCTGAATTTTGACTGGCATTGTTGGACCCTATGTACGGACAATATCATGGCACTTTTGACTACCAAAGGAGTCACGGCTCCATTATTTGCAGCATATTGAGCCGTTTTCAGGGCTATAGAAAAGCGGTGGTCTAATCTTTGTTATACAGGCAGCGATGTTTGACGAGATGCGGGGGGTTAAACGCGCCCAGAAGCTTCACATCGTGATGCCAAGTAGCGCCAGTAGATGCAGTACAGTTACTAATAATTGTGAGAATGCTTACAACATATGCAGTAAGATATACGGCGTATTATTAATGTCTCATGTCTATTCAGCAGCGATTTAGTTTGCATAAATCAAGCACGCTCTGCACTATACTCACTTGACAACATGCTGTGAAGATTGGACACCTTCATTCTACCGTCCTATTTAATAACAACTACCTATTTCGGACACAACCCGTCCCCGGACCACTATAATTAGCGAACCATGGCGGCTCTAAAAGAAGAAGCGTCCCCTCCTCCCTTAGCGCAGGAGAAGCTCCGAGTCCGCGAGTTCTACCAGTCGTACCTCGACGCCTGCAACGAGCAGGACTTCGACCGCATGCAGCAGTTCTACGCGTCGCCGCACGTGCTCGTGGACGGCGAGCCGCGAACACCGTCACAGCTCATCAAGCGCGCCAGGTCCGTGGTCGCGGGGTTTCCCGACTGGCGCCTCGAGGTCTGGCACTTCGCCGTCGACGGCGACCTGGTCTACGTGCACCTGCGGCTCGGCGGAACGCACACGGCCGCGTTCCAGGGCGTCGAGGCCACCGGCCACCGGGTCGAGACGACCGAGTTCGCGCTGTACCGCCTCGTCGATGGGAATTTCGTCGAGATCTGGCCTATGCTGGACATGGAGGCTGTGATGAGACAGATCCGGTAATGCTTGGCAGAGGCGGCACGGGCTTTGTGTGTAAGGACGATATCAAGAGGGAAGTAGGAGTCTGAATGGTACTGTTTCCAATAACACCACATGGAAAAACGCAGGCCCGGCGGTTACGGGCGGCTGAACTAGTGAGCTTGTCTTGCTGCCATAATGAACGCAGACCCTTTCAGTGGTCACGGGACAGAACTGCAGTGCTACACCATGGCACTATCAAAAGTAGAAATGTGATAGAGTTGGAGATTTGATTATTTTGCAGTTATTTATGCGTACTATAACATGTTGTGCATCATCTAATCCGAACGGGTTGTCCTTGCGAAGTTGATAGGTGCTGTTCGATGCGATCCTCAAAGTGCTATCTAAGTCGGCATCCAGGCACATAGCCTGACTTTCGTGATCCGTTTTGGCAGAAGTTGACATTCCCGCAACTTGCGAAGATAAGTCAAAGCTCGGATCCGCATCGAGACGCATCGTTTCCAAACGTGAATTGGACATAGGAGAGCGCGCAGTTAGGCGAGCCGAGTACACATGGGCACCAAAGTGAAAAGTCGATTCTTCCCATGGCTGCGGAATAAGAATACCGTAGCGAGAGCACAAGGCTTCGATAGTTATGCTTTCCGGAGATTGTTGTAGATCGGCTTTGATTTTCTCTAAGTTGGTTTGTGTGGTTAATAATTCCTGTGTCCATTCTTGACAAAGATCCGGATTCAAGTATTTTGTGGTTACAACATCAAGCGAATAGTTGTATGGGTGCGTCGCAGTTGCTAAGACAGAACCGTTTAGAGCTTCTCGCAAGACACTCTGAGCGGAGAGCGCCTGTGCAGGTAGACTTCCAGTCCGGATATACTCGAGAACCCAGCTAAAGCGGTGTCTTAATATCAGGTGGTTGGAGAAATGCCAACCTTTGCCAAGCTCACCAATGAAGAATGTCGTCCAAAACTCGTCATCGGTCGCATCACCTGGACCGTTGCTAAATGTGTTCTGGTGATGGTTTCTCATCATGCTGGTTAAGAGCCGCAGACTTGATGACCGATGTTGACCCAGCTGGTAAGGCCCAGATTTGATCTCAGTTCTCAGTGTCCATGGGCTCAATTGTTCTTTCGCTTGGGGGGTGGAACATTTCTGGACAAGCGAACCCGAGTACTCTGTACCGGGCATCGTTCGAAGGCCATGCAAAGGACTCTTCAGCGTGGTCAACTTCAGATACGTAGGTCTCGTCGGCGGCTTGAGTATTCTCAACATAGCGTGTCTCACCCCTGGTGCACCCTTGGTGCTCGTCCGTGGTAGTTGCCGTGCGATCTTTGCAGGGGTCATACTGCCAGAGTAGTAGGTTCTACAGATGACATTTGTCCCAAAAGCATTGCTTTGCTCCCTGCAGGCTCCAAATTGTCGCGAGTTGCAATGGCCCAAAATTTTCGAGGCGATCTGATGGTACACCATCCGCAAGGAGCTGAGAGTAGACACAATGCCAGATCTCGAACATTGTTGCTTTAAGTATCAGTGGGACAGCATTATTGTCTCCTTTAGGCGAGATTGGACAGAGGCCTCGTTGAGCGAGGATTTGTCGTGCAAAATGTAGAAAGGTCTGCTTAATGCGCTCCTGAAGGAAGTAGGATTTCTGGTGTCTTTTCAGTCGGATGCGGGCAGGTGGTGAATCTTTTTAGAAGTTAGCATAAGCGTGCAACTAAGTTGCAAGGTGTGACTTACCCTTGATCCTCTCCCACACATCTCTGTGAAGCAAACTTGGCAGGTATCGATGGAGAAACGACCCAATGAAAGTTTTTTATGGTCATGTTCGAAATTTGTGCGGCACAGCAACGTGGACAAATCGCTTATTGTAGCACGGTCATCCTCAAGTGCCGGAATATGGAAGTAAAGGTCATTATCATTCTTTAGAGGCCTTACAAGCTCATATTGCTCGAGATGCTCTTTTAACAAGTGGATGTGCGCCCAAAGGAACCTTCCATCTACTGACAGAAAACAAAACGAAGGTCGGATGCCGGGTTCTTACCATGGACAAATTGTGATGCATATTCCTTACCTCAATCGCAGTCTTTGCTACACCCTGTTCGTGTAAGAGCCTTGTCAAGATGTTCCATTGTATCTTGTGTGTTCCTGAGTAGTTATAGACTTTCGTTTCGTTTTCGCGCACGACACGGATCATTGTGTCTGTATCGCTCTGCGACCACAAGACAGAACAAGCAAAAGCTCCATATGGCTTGCAGGCTTGCTTCAAAGGGAGCGCCCGATTGTTCCCTGAAACGCAGTAACTGGCATATCTTTCGGTCTGTAAGCTTCGCTATACCAGGAAGCAAAGCGGATGCGGACTATGCTGTTCTCCTCGACGGGACTGAGGGTGCCGAGGAAGACAATATCGATGGTCTCCGCCAGCGCCATGATGAACGTTAAATGAAAAAACGTAGTCACAAAATTCACCAGCTGGATATGGGAAGACAGACAGTATAGCAAGCTTGGCTAGACAGATGGTTTCACCCGCTAATTGCTGATGGCAATAGAGGACTTGTCCATAATGACTAGTCTGAGTATCTCGGTCCTGCGCCGTAGCATAGGACCTCTGGTCACATGCTGCCACCTTGCGCTTGTGCATAGCTTGCTGAATATAGTAATAATGTTCCTTTGATCGACGAGGTATGCCAAAATCACCACCTGGGTCGGGCTGGCATGCGCTGGACTTTCCCACGTGGGCTTCATCCGGAAGGCAGTGGGTAGGAGCGGGATCTTGAAGTTGTGGCCCATGTAAAGCGTAAGTTCCTAGCACATTGGGGAGGCGGTCGCCATCCGGATTTAGGACGACTGATTCCAGATCGTTAGATATCCGTTTGTGGGAGGTGCGAACCCAAGATCGATCGGACTTGATAGGATCGAATAAGTGGATGAAGTAAGAAGCTCGAGAGCGCATTGCGGGTTCGGGGAGGTGCATTCGCTCTCAGCCATCCTAGAATTGTCGCGTTGAATGACGAGGAGTATATATCGCGATTATCTGTTTTCTCAGCGACGGCGAAGATATCCTCGAGTATACGCATATACTATGTGTGGTGGCGCTCGATGTTCGCGCGCTGAGGCTCAGGAACTATAAGGAAGTAGATGGGACTTAATCAGATATGAACGTAATACCAAAAAGAGAGCTGCTTAAGCAAATAGCAAGGACTTGATATATGAAAGTATCGCATGGCGAAGAAGCGGGCAACTTCACTGAAAAGAGAAACACAGTATAGATATTAACTTACGTGAACTCGGATCCAGTGTCTCTCCATCAAACCCTTCTTCAATGTGATCTAGCAAGTCCTAGATGACTGAGCAATCAATTGTCCGGAACTCAGATTGCTGGTAGGTGTCGTCTTCCTGAGACCCGTCGCCGTCGCCGTCAACCTCATCGCATGGGAGTCGTTGCCCTCGGAATTGGAAGCCAGGTCGCCCATGTTGTCAATGTCTTCCTCTACCGCGATGGCGGAAACGACTCAAGGCCACTCGTCGGTTTGGGGAGCAAGGGTCGGCTTTTTGGTTATGCCTCCGTTTCTTGCGGCTCTGACATGGACGAGTCGAAGCTTATTGGACTTTTCCCATCCTGACGTTGAAGTCTTGGAGGTTTGACCCCCAATCATTTGGTCTCCTCTGCTTACGACAGGATGGTTGTGACATGGTTCGTACGAATGCTGCGGTTTGTCTTGCAGCAGCTTAAGCGACCGATGTAGCAGTGTCACTGTAGTCTCGTCTCATTCGGCGAAACCCTCGTGTTTGATCAAAAATGAAGAATCCGGGGATCAGTAGATCCACAGTAAGAAGGGGGTAAGGTAAGGTAAGGTAACCAAGAGAGCACGCGCTCAGAACCGCTCAGAACCGCGGCAGTTACCACAGGTCTACCTAGGTACGGTAGGTACTCAAAGACAGGGAGTCAATTATGACTCACACGTTAAAGAGCCTTCTGTAAAGTTATTCTGCTCAGGATGGCGTCACAACTGGACGCCTTGGGGTCCGAACGCTTGCAATTACTCAGAGCAACTTATTGTGGGGCTAGGGTCGCAACCCTTGCGAGGCGTCTTGCCACAGCCAGCCTAGTGTCCCCACAAGAGACATCTTGTAGATCTCATATCGACTCCGGCCTCGGCGGCGGGATGAAAGCCTTTATGCGCAGCAACACCACTGACAGTCACCAACTTGAATCGCTTCCTACTTACCTTTTCCACTTCAACCAACTATCACAATGGCTGCCAAGCGCGTTTGTCTGTGAGTTGAACAAAACCACTATTGTTTTCTAAGCGCTGTTAGGCTGACTTGGCGATCCCCGTGAATCAGGGCATACTCTGGCGGTGCGTTTTTCTACATGAACAGTGCTGCACGAGCACAATAACCATGCTAATGTAAATTCCAGGTTTGGATACTTCTGTTATCCTGGCTTGGCTCATTGAGAAGGGCTATACTGTTGTTGTACGTCTAACCCAGTCGATGTACCTGCGCTGAGCTGACTGAGAACAGGCGTTCCTAGCAGATGTGGTACGTACAGGCCGTTCCGTACAGGCCGTTCCTCGACATTTGCTCCTCGGCTTGGAAAACAAGGACTGCACCTGGAAGCACAAGCTGTCTCTCTCACATTCTGGCCCGTGCCCTGTTCATGGGGCGGATACAAAGAGAGGTGACCCGGAGGATAGAAAGAGATGGACTGTTCTTCTCAGGGCCAGCTCGCTACTCATAGTGGCTTCATTTGCTTATATCCCTGTGCTGACATCATGGCAGGGACAAAATGAGGACTACAATGCAGTCAAAGCGAAGGCCGAGAAGATCGGTGCCGAACGAATGATCATCCAGGATCTTCAGCAGGAGCTAGTGGAGGAACTTGTTTGGCCAGCAGTGCAATGTGCGTTCGACCGATCCCCCGTGCGAAGTGCACAACTTCGATCCACGGCTATGCTAACATCCCACGCTATTAGGCAACGCGGTATACGAAGACGCTTACCTCTTGGGGACGTCGTTGGCCAGGCCTGTCATCGCGAGGGCGATGATGAAAGTGGCTAAGCAGTATAACTGTGAATTCTTGAGTCATGGATGTAAGCAATCGACGTCGCCTTTCAGGATCTGCTTACTGTCGTGCCATACTGACTGCCGTCTCTCCTACCTACATAGGCACAGGTAAAGGGGTACGTTCTCTCTCTGTATATCATGTTCTGGATGCTAACTCGCTTAGAACGAGTACGTTTAGGTGTCCGGATATCAATGTCACATACTCACCCTCTTATAAGCCAGGTCAGATTCGAGCTGGCATGGAGGGCCCTTGATCAGAAGACAAAGACAATCATCCCGTGGCGCATACCGGAGTTTTGCGAGCGATTCGCGTCCGTACCCCTGCCGGCCCCTCTCTCTCGGAGATACTAACGTACAGACAGCGGGCGTCAAGCACTCTTGGACTTTGCTGAATCAAAGGGCGTTCCTGTGACGTCGACTAAGCAGAAGCCGTTTTCGATGGATGCCAACCTTATCCAGTGAGCAAAAGCCCTCTACTTCATCCCATCGAGACCTTCAAGCGTACTCGGTGTTTATACGCCGTCGCAAGCGACCGCCGTACAAAATGAGGTACCCTAACTTCAGCCGTTTTGACTGGCCACTACTGTCAGTTCATAAGTACACGGCAACTCGCAATGATCTATAAGTACCAAGAGCGCTTCGATCTCGACGGGATACCTATAAGGGGAGGGAATGTCAGGAACGCCTCCAGAAGTGGTAGAAGCACGCAGCAAGTGCTGTCTTTGGGTGCTATACAACCTCGTATATCACGCAGACAAGACTGTACAGTGTGTATAAGACTTGATACTTGCTTCTGCCGCCCTATAAGGCTTCCATTTGACCTCCTTCTCCCAGTCGGACATGGAATCGTCACTAACCCTTCCATCTGAAAATAGTTGCTCTTACGAGGCAGGTCTACTCGAGCAACCCGAGCTTGAGCCGCCAGCCGACATGTGGACAATGACTGTGGGTAAGTTCGTTCAGTCTTGAATCAGTTCCGTGACGTGGGAGCTAACTTCGAAAGATCCCATGAAGGCTCCTGACGAGCCAACCAGGTTCACTGTCCACTTCGAGAAGGGCATCCCAATCAAGCTTGAGGTCGGTGACAAGGCCGTCACTGGCTCACTGGACATCTTCATGGCCGCTAACGAAATTGGCCGAGCTAATGGAGTTGGCCGTGTCGACATTGTCGAATCAAGGTTCATTGGTCTCAAGAGCCGTGGCTGTTACGACACCCCCGGCTTGACGATCCTGCGCACCGCCCATAGAGATCTTGAGGGCCTTGTCATGGACTCCAAGGTCCGTGCCATCCGTGACCAGATGGTCACCTCGAACTGGACCGCCTGTCTCTACAATGGCATGTACTTCAGCCCAGAGCGAGAGTTTCTCCACAACTCCATCATCTTTAGCCAGAGGCACGTCGAGGGCAAGGTCAATATGGTTGCCTATAAAGGCAGCGCATTCGTTGTCGGACGCTCCAGCGAGACCTCTAATCTTTACTCCGAGACTGAGTCGTCCATGGATACTCTCGAGGGCTTCTCCCCAATGGTAAGTAGCTTTCTGAAAAAGAGCTTTTAGACGTGAACCGAAGCTAATGATTTGGTTAAGGACACGAGCGGCTTTATTGCTATTCAGGCTATCCGTCTGGAGAAGTATGGTGCCCGCAGGATTAGGGACGGCGAGCCTCTTGCCCCTATTTAAATGTAGATAGCACAAATGCTAACAAAAATATGGGGACTTCTTTATATTAATATAAATGGTCAAATAGTACGCAATGTACTCAACCTACGGAGTACACTAGGTTACGTTACTAAGGCTAATTCGAACCTTTGGCCGCAACCTCCGTAAGCAGGACGAACTTGATCGGAAGTCCTTTGACGACTATGAAAACGACCGGAATACGTCAAAAGCATCTTAGGTGCATTGAACACGTTAGTCGGAGACCATGACAACTACCTAGGTACTTACCGTTTTTGGAATTGCCAACCAACAACAGTTATAGGGCGACGGTGGTCAAGAAGAGGCGACACCGGCGATGCTTCGCTGCCCTCAAAAATGAACACCCAATGTCGAGTGACGATATTAATGCTGAAGAGGCTTATGAGGCTTGGGGGGCGGGCTGGCGGACAGTGTTCAAGACCGAAAGTGGCATGGTTGGGACAGGGGGCCTTTCCATTACCCCAGGTGATGTACGTACTGGTCTTCCTTTCGGAAACTAGGCCGCCCGTTATTCTGCTTAGTATCTTGCGGTGATAGTTATGTGAATCAGCTGCAGCGATCCGCGCCGGATACCCTTGGGCGAGGACTGACCCACGCATTCTAAGGCATCAAGTAAAATAATAGTGTAGCATAATGAAGAATCGATTAATCGCGTAGGAGAACTATCGTGTGTATGGAAAGCCATCTGTACGGAGTAAACCCGGCTATAGGTACCTGGGTACTTATGCGATAGCCAGTGGAGACCTCCTTTATTACTTATGGAATCCCCCTACGGAGTATTCTCTCTCCCTACCTGGTAGCTTCGATAGCTGAATGCTACAACGGCGCATCGTGCAAGTGTCGTACGGTGATATTGGGGTGAGAAGAAAAGAAGCGTACGGCGGCCGGAAAGCTGGCCGCCAACATTTCACTCCATTTAATTCACCTGGTAAGGATCAACGTCTTCCCGCCTAGGTTATACCTGGATACCTAACCTAGGGGTAGGTACCTCTTAGGTACCTACAGTTCCCCTGATTAAGGTTTTATAGATATATATGCATATATCCACACATGTTGGAAATGTAGATACCTACCTAACTAGGTACCTACAGGCGAGGTCCGTCTTTCTTATGGATCTCCATAGGTCCTTGTTCATCTGCTAGAGTGAACCGGTTGACAGATGCAAAAATTACGTACCTACCTACATACCTACCCAGATCTAGACCTCCGGAGGAATTGGCTTCGGCGGTGGTGCCTATCCCCTTAGGGTTAGCTGGCGGGAGGCGGGCCCCCTTAGCATCCGGCTCTGGATGATTTGTGCACTGCCGTACCTTACTGGAATGGTCGCAGCCTAAGCGGTGGGCGGCTAGGTACCTGGTATTTCGTGCTTACATAGTACTTACCGACTTACCGACCTACCGACTTACCCAGGACCCAGGTACATCTTCACATCACCATGCGTGCTGGAAGCAGGATTTTGTCCAGCTTGAACCCAGCGTAGCGTCGCGGTTCGCCTAATTGGTCTCGATCCCATGCATGCCCCGACCATGACGCTCCGTCCATGATCCAAAACGTTCCTGTTACTAGGTACTGCATACTTCTCTGAGGATACAACACCATCCTCCCGTCCCTCGTTTCGTTTCGCTCTCAAGTCTCAAGGAGTCTCACTCGTTCTGCCCATCATTGCCGTTCCTCAGCTACCCTCGTTTTTTGTTTCTTTATAGCTCTATCAGTCGCTCGCTTGTCACACCGACACACTGAAGTAGATACACGGCTTGCATGCGGTATCCTGCATCGGGCGTGTTCTGTTCTGGTAAATACGGTCCGTTCGGCATCGCATTTACCAATTTAGCTGTCCCTGCATCAATTCGTGCACCGGGTCCCAGTCTCCGTCTCGGTCCCCTAGACCATCGCTGAATCATCACACGCCAAAACGGCACTATCACGAAGGCGTTCCTGTGGCCAGACTCTGCATTTCATTGCGGCTCGGTCATTTCGAGTTGGGGCGCAAGCGTCGGAGCCCTTTAAAGCGTGGGCGCGTGTTGGCCTGTTCGCGTGTTTGAGACACAAAGTGCTGCCGTAACCGTGGCCATCCCGCTTCCTTTATGTTCTTCATCCCATCTCGACCGTGCCTGTGCCTGCGCCTGTGCTGGATTGGGCAGTCGTTTTATACAGTTTCATACTTCATGCCTGCATCCTTCAGCCGCCATCCCTGACGCCGTCGAATTGTCCATGTTCCGGGGTACTTAGCACAGCGAGGCTTGTCAGGATCTTGAGACACCTATTTTAGACCCGGCCTTGTTTATCGTCTCAATTCGGAAACGTCCAATCCGCCGATTCGCCCGGGCGTCCTATTTACGTTGAAACACAGGTCCTTCATCCGCGTGGTGCTGCTCCCGCGTGCCTCAGTGTGCCCCTGTGGCTAGACTCGACTCGGGCTTGGAAGGAAAAGAGCAAACAAAATCAACAATACAGATAGCGACAATACATCCGTACGAGTCGCCACCTCCGAATTGTCCATTGCCAACCAAGATCGGACTGGACTGCCCGAGTTTTAGTTTATCGCACAGTTGTGTCTCGCAGCGCAGCACCGTAGTCGCTCGCAGGACGATCCGGACCATGATATACAGCGGGCACGTCAACACGGTTGAGCTTGCCATCTCCCGACCTGGCTCTCCGCCTGGCATGTCATCCTCCAAGTCGTCCAAGGCCTCTTCTTTGCATTCGTTCCACTCGGATGTCGGTGACGATGTCACCACGACTGTGGGCCATTTCGAAGAGATTGGCCTGGAAGACGACGCCATACCAAACGATCCGCGCCATTTCTACGACTCGCACTCCAAACCGAACCCAACCCTGAGCCCGATCCCAAACCCCTATATGTCAACCTTCGCCTCTGATCTCCGAGCCACAGCGACGAAACATGTCGGCTCAGAAATCCACATTCAAACACGGGACCTTGCGCATCGGCGAACGCAGCGCGACGTGATATCGCTCACAAAGACGAGACCGGCCGCTCCCTCCCTTACCACTCAATTTCGGGATGTAAATACCCAGAGTCTTATTCTAAACGTCGTGCACAAGCCTCGACCTATCAACAGGACGCTCTCTGCTCGTTCTGCCTCGTCTGCCAGCACAGCCCGTCGCCACCGGAGCCCGAGCCCTAATTTCCTACCGCAGTCCCTGGGTCCCCACGATCCGAATATACCTCCAAAGCCCCGCAGGCGTAGTTGGCAGTCGACTCGAGAAGCAAAGTCGGTATCCGATGCGGAGAAGGAGTTTGACGACGATGATGGGGATGATGATATTCCTGACGGTCTGATTCTCGATAACGTACCGCTATCCCCTCGGCCACCAAGCGAGCGATCCAGTAGCCGGCCAGTTTCGGCATCGACATCTCCAGAAAGACAGCCCACAGAGCGAGTGCGCAGCGTCGGAAATGGCACGCCTCCGGTCGCTGCTGATAGCGGATCTCTGAAGTCCCCCCCCTGGAAATCCGATCACTCTAGCGATTCACAGAGATCAGCACCTCTCCCCACCACCAAAGGGCGTGCCAAGAGTTGGACGGCTGCTATTTCGGGCCTGAATGCTGAAGCCAAAGCCCTTACGGAGAAGCTCGAGGAACATGCCGATGAATTGGAGAGGCGAGGCCTATCACGGTCTAGCATTCGCCCGGTCCCGAAACCGCGGGTCAAGTCAGCCCTCGCCGAACTACCACCACTTCGAAGAAGCAATATCATGATTGATCCACTGCCCATATCCAAGGAAAAGGAAGCTGTCCTGTCTCGAACAAGACCTTCATGGTTGCCGCCTAAGGACCCAGCTGAGGAGAAAAAGCATCTAAAGGCGTACCAAAAGATGATAGCCAGCAGCATCGAGGCCGACAAGAGAAGAGAGGCCGCCCGTCGTAACAAGGAGAAGATGGAGGCTAAGACCGCTAGTGAGCGCATCCAAGTTTGGGAGGAGGATATACTAAAACGATGGGACACTGCCATCCATGAAGAGCAAACACGAACTCTATGGTGGAAAGGGATACCTCCCCGCAGTCGTGGTGCCGTTTGGTCTCGCGCTATTGGAAATGAGCTAGGATTGACAGCTACATCATTCCAAGCAGCACTATCTAGAGCTTCGGAAGTAGAGAAACGGGTAGCAAAAGGGAACGCGACGGCAGACGATGAGCGTATGATGAGCTGGTTTACGGAGATACGGGCAGATGTTAAGGAGAAAACCTGGACAGAGCTCAAGATCTTCCAAGCCGGCGCTCCCTTGCACCAAGCCGTAATCGATGTGCTGCGTGCATACTCAATGTACCGGAGCGACATCGGCTACGTAACCGGATGTCATGTACGTTTCTCTATTCTCCGATATCTCCCCCCAGGGTATTTTGAATGCTAACACTCGAATAGGGTATCGCCGCGCTCCTACTTCTCAATCTCGACACAGCTGCCTCAGCGTTTATCGCTTTAGCGAATGTCCTCAACCGAGCGCTCCCGTTGTCCTTTTATGCGGGTGACCAAGGAGCTCGGTCGTCGGTGCACAAGCTCGTGAGCCAGGCGCTGGCTTCGAGTTCTCCCCAGCTTCATAAGCACCTAGTTGATTCCACGACGTTGGGCTCGGATTTCGACGCCTGTCTCAATGACGTCTTTCTCGCCCTCTTCACTCAGCACTTGAGTCTCGACGACTGCACACGATTATGGGACGCGTATGTTTTCGAAGGCGACAGTGTGCCCATTCACGCCGCCGTGGCGCTCTTGCTAGAGAGGGAGATGGCGCTTCTCAGCACGCAGTCAATGGCTGAGTTTCGCGAGGTTCTCAAGAGTTATTCGAAATTCATTCACCATGGCCAGGACAACGATATGTTTATCAGGCGCGTCCAAAACATCATCAAAAAGTAATGAGTAATGGTGAATCCATACCACGACGATTTTTACGATTGCTTCACGAACTCGACAGCAAGGGGGAAAACCTAGAGGTGCATGGAGCATAATGTTTTTTATAATGGTTGTACTAAATATATATAGTGCTGTTTGGGACAGTAGCAGGTAGGTACGGTCAGCCGAGAGCGCGGATATCGTTCGACATTTCTACGATATATCTTGCTTGCTATCTAATGAACATACATACATACATACATAAAAGTCCTTGGCAGACGCGACTCTGCGCAAGAACGAAAAATCTAAGGCGTTGGGGGCGGGGGAGAGCGGCGTAATCGACTTAACTGTTGACAATAATTTTTAGAAATCTAAATAGATCTTTTTCGAGCATATCTACTCGTGTGGGCTTGGCCGCGGCACATGGGGTGGTCTTTGCTACATACATACACGTCTGCGCGCTCATTCCTGTTCTTGTGAGTGGCGATGATTGATTTAATCGCAAGTGATTTTATGTGTAGTCGGACTAAATGAAGATACTCTTGATTTGGGCTGTAAGATATCATCTTCAGGCAATCTCCGATTAATCGTTTCCCTCGCGCAGGCTTGTGGCCGCAACGTTAATGCCAGGCCGTCCGTCTACTATGACCACCGGTGTGTAAGGCCTAGGGCTGGCATGCACTCACTAAGAGGCGGTTAAAATACGTGCGGAAGCCCAGGTGCTCCAGCTTGGAGCATTGCTATATAGATATTTTGGTCTATTGCCATGGCGAATACAGCTCCTGTTGGTGTCGATCGCTAATGGCACAACCCTCACTCACACTGATTACCACTAACGCTGCACTCAACCTTAACCTGATCTTCAGCGGGAAAGGTTGTTCACACGGCTGGCGCCCATGTTTATTACATGATCGCAATGTCCTTGTTGGGAAATCTCAACATTTTGAGGTGTAACTACACAATGTTCAGTTCAGGATATAGAGCTTCGCGTCCAAAACTGCGAGCGTAAGCTAACCTAGATGACCTGTCAGATCGTCGTGTCGAAGTGCAGATCCTTGCAACTATACGCCGTAGCGCTTCGAGAATTATCTAGAGCGTACCTTGAGTCGAACTGGTCAATACTCGGCAGGATGTGGTAATTCTATTGCACGATGTCCAGGGCAGAGGAGTATTTGCTCCTGGCCGGGCCAGCTTACCTAGGATTTCTTGGCCTGTCCTGCCGCCCTTGGCGACTATCCTGCCTTGTGCGGCTAATCCCCGCGGAACCTACCCGGAATGACGACGTACCAAATATGAGGTGGGAAAAACAATCTCGATATCAAACAGATTACTTTATTTTCACGTCGGGACTAGAGGCAACGGCCCAGTAGCATGGGGCCTCGAACCCTCCTTGATTCTTCTTCTCAGGCGCTGACTCGTTCGTTTGCTGGAGAATTGTGGATATCAAGATACGTCCACGACATTAACAAATTCTATAAGTACCTAACTTTCACAGTATCTCTAATGTAGGCGGATCGAACGTTTCCTTGCCCGATCGGCTAGTTAGGTGAGCATAGAAAAAGCAATACTGGCACCTTTTTTGCCCAAAGTATGGCATTGCCGCATTGGCATTTCCATGGTTCATGACACGCGCCTATGTAAGAGAAGTCGATACGTAGGAATTTTGGCCCTGGCGACGCGTCGGAATCAAATTCTGAAAGCTCAAGCAGAGTCCTGTTTACTTCCCAATTATCCCATTGTAATAATCAGGATGCCGCTGCCACCTTACCTCTCACCAGACAAACATTTCCGCTCCCTTCTACCTGCCACCATCTGATTTACAAGCAACCCGTTCCCCTTCGAATTTTCAATCTTTCATTTGCATGCTTTATCCACTTCTAGAGAAATGTCCACACCTTTGCATTCTCATCGGCAAGGGTCGCAACCAGCTACCCCCCTCTCTCACCACCAGATCCTGAGACGTCAAGCTTCTCCTGCTCGAAGCCATCCAAGACACTGGCAGCGAGCTGATGACACGAGCTTATTTTGTTCGACTCCAGCTAGCACTCTGGCGTCTTCCAAGGTAGAATCTTCAGTCTCATGGTCGCCGCCGTCGTCGCCGTCGACGCCAACTCGTCCTCGCGGCACTTGCAGGCGGAATAAATCCGAGAGGATAATGGACAATGGATTGCCTGGCAACGCCGCTCGGACCGACCATACGCCGGCGACGCCCAAGAAAGCCGTCCAGAGTTCGCCAGGATCCGTCCGGGTCACCCACCACAAGCATAAGCCCCGTATACCAGGTAGCAAGTCGCGCCCTATCAAGATAGAAGACTCGCCCAAGGCATCTTCACCATTATCAACCACCACTCCGAAAACGGCCGTTCGCCAGGGATCTCTCGCACTCCCTCTACCAAGTCCAGCATCACTGGTGGGTCATAGTCCCATCACGTTTTGTCCCCGGGAGTTACTAATAAATAGTGGTAGGCCACGCAACACAGCTCCGACTCTAACGATATTAGCCGGGTCGAGACTGGAGGTTTTGCCAGTAACTCGCTCATCATCATCCAAAACGGTCAAGCGATGGGAGCAGCCGCGACGACGCCTATCATCGACTCCCCGGCGGCGGCCACGGCATTTCTTCACTGCTTCCTCGCGAGAGAACGACAGTGGCTGAGGTCCTGCGACCACGACATAGACCCGGACATCTGGTTCTGGAAGCGGCTTATGGAGCAATTCAACGACATGTCCGACGGCGGCCACAGCATCCACGATTGGCCGACGGCCAGGGCCGTCGCGACCACGCTGTGCGGCCAGGCCTACAAGACGCAGGTGGAGCGGCAGCTTCCCGGCGGGGGCGACGCTTTGACGAATCTACTGTTTGCGATCGATGCCTGTCGCCGCATGTGCCAGCGCCGGAGACACCAGCAGCAGCAGCAGCAGCGGCCAGCAGCCTCCGCGGATCTCGGGGCCGAGACCCGTGGCGGCGCGGCCACCGGACCGCTGCAGCAGGGCATCCTCGAGAGAAAACCACAGACCATCGAGGACCAGAGACGGCTGCTCGAAGCCCTAGCTATGATCCAATCGCAAGAGACCGCTAGTAGTACGTATAGTTCGTCGGCGCGGAAGAAGGACGCCCGGCAAGTAACGTCAAGCAAGAACAGCAGCCACGCGCGGTTGGCGAGTAGGAGAGGCCCCCAGAACAAATCAACGAGTTCGGGACCCAAACCGCGCCACGGCGTACGCCCACATCCATATCCACATCAAGAAAAAGGCAGCGGCGGCGGTCGGCGAGGCCACTCGTCGTCGAGAGACACGGCGCAGAATAATATGGAACGGCGGGTGAGCGATCTAGAGCGTACGATAAACATCATGAGACGCCCGTAACGTGGCTTCTAACTAGGTAGCTCGCTCTTTCATCTATCTTGAGGCTGTTACTCGCGTATCTGTTGCCGAGCGTTCAAGACATCCTAATTTTCAGTCTGGTGGGTGTTAGGGATGAGCTCGAGTCGCAATGTCATGCGATAATGGCCATAGTCGGGTATACTTATCCCGTGAGGAATGTAAGTACCTATAGCACGCAAATTCTTGGGGGACTAGTCGATATTGTCGAAGTCAATAGCCAGACATGTTACTTTGAATCCCAGATTGTGATAGACACTAGTTACTTAGTTTCAAGTTGTCCGCCACTGTCCAGGCATGTGGCCCAAAACGGCCCCTGTCATGACATCAAAAATCGGTGAGAACGTTCACTGTGAAGACCGCAGGATTCACGAAGTATACCGTGCGCCTAGTTACCTGTAACTACGTACGTAGTACGTATGAAAAGCACGTTCCAGCAATGCTATAGATCGGGTCGAGGCAATTCGCCGATAAAGTGCCTTGAATGAGGGCCACAGGGTACCATGTTTGATTACAGAAGCAAGCCATTGAATTATTTCCGTAGAATCTGCATGACTCAGCCTGCAGTGCAGGTAACCTCCTCAGCCTCCTTCTGGCTCGACCTACCCCGAGAAGACCTATCCCAATGTATTGGTTAGGCTGGCGCAGCCATGCGATTGCCCGTGATAATCCCATCTAGCACTTCGAAGGGAAAAAAATAAAATCAAAAAAGGACATGAAGTACCGACAGGTCGCGCGTGCTGCTCAGAAACGATGCCAGACGTGATTGAACACGGGCAGTCTGACCCACCCCTGCCTGTATCATCCATCTATCAAATGTGCACCTCCATACTTTGCAGATGTGATATTTGGAGTAACACAACTGCGTACCTATATAAACACCCTATGATCCTTCGTGATCCGAAAGCACACAACCACCCCCGGGGACTACCAGCAGCGAAATGCCTTCTAGAAAGAAGGCCAAAAAGGCGACAGCACCGAGACCTGAGCAACAAGCGCTCCCCGCCGAGGATGACTCAAAGACGTACACATCATCATACTTCGAAGAGTCCTCGCCGCTCTCGTCATCTCCACAGCCATCGACCCCGAACTCACCCCCGATCGGACGACCCGACGTAGCCTCATGTGACACGGCCTCTTCTAAACAGCCTCCATCAAGGTATAACATGAGATACAGACAAGCACGGGAAACAGCCGCAAATACTTCGGCAACCTTATTACAAAAGCCTCAATCCGACATCACGCAGCCAGCGGACGATAATGGACCAAGTATCCGACGATCACTACATCTGCAGAGGAAGCGGCCAGAAGCACCAAAAGCAGCTGCATTGTCCAACGCAGCCAAGGCGGCGCAGACCTCCAAGTTAATCCAGGTCCTCGCGAGGAACAAGCGCTTGCTGTACAGGTGTATGGGCGGAGACAGAGACGGGGATGACGAGGACTGCAAGGAGAGTAAGTCGCAGCTTTTACACGCCTTGTTCGGTCTTAACGGGATTTTACCAATCATTCATTTGGAGAAACCGGTTTCTTTTGGGGGAGGGCTTCGTCCTAAAACCCGCCGGTGCAGCAAAGGTAGCCGGGAGGCGAAGAGCAGGTTAGCTAACTCCAGCCGCACCCAGTAATGAGAAAGATATCAGCAGTCGTGAACGACCAGCGTTTCGAGACCTGGCAAAAAGTCAAGTCGTGGACTCGGCAGAACTGCCGAAAGCTGCGAAACAACGCGAGGACAACAACATCGTTGTCGTCAACGCGGAGACGCACCGGGAATGCGAAGGCTCTCAAGAAGAAGAAAGCAGCAGCCTCTCGCTCCAGGGTCACATTCGAGGACTTGGTACCGGTCCTCAACACGTCTGAGATGGAGACGAGCAAGCGGAGATTCACGGACTCGGTCATTGAGGCGATCGGCCCCTGCAGACTGGTCAGGGTATTCAGACGCCGCCTAGCGCGCGACGAGCTGCCGGAGGACATCGGCCCCTTGATCTTCTCACCTTTCTTCCTGCGGATGTGGGAGAGGCAGGTCCGCAAGGTCACGTCGGCGGTGAGTAAGAGCGAAGGCGATGACGACGAGTGGCCCGAGTGGGATGAGGAGGCTGCGCTGGCATCCGACAGAGGCCCAAGCCGGGACGCAACCGCCGATGTCCTGCCGTCGATCGAGCAGGACGGGGCTCACTACAACGCGCGAGGGCGGTCAAATATTCAGGTCTGGATTCAGAGTAAGAAGGCGTGGGACGAGACGAAGGCCCACGAAAAAGCATCCGAGTCCCCGTCCTCTCTCACGTCCGACGCCTCCCCGTTTGGCGATACCATGTCGCCGGCCGCCAATCAGACACAAAATACCGGCAAGGGCTCATTATTCTGCTTAAAGCGCTTCCTCTGTGACGGGGACGAAGAAAATAATCATGCAATGCTGGAGAAAGATGGCGGCAGCAATATCAACAGCGACACCCGACACAACACCACAAAGTTGACTCCGACGCAAGAAACGGAGACCGGGGGGACGGAGACAAAAGGTCGGCGCAGAAGTCATATCAGATGCGAAAGTCAGACCGAATCTTCAAGGACTCTCAGGCAGAGCAGTGGTCCTACTCCCATCGCCCTCCGTCAAACCGATTTGCCGAGGAGTCCCGGGCAGAGGGGCAGGCCGACTCCCATACCCCTTCCCATTCCCGTTTCCAGCGTGCCATTGCCAGCCCGCCAGACCCCAGCCCTCCCAGCGTCAAAGCCTCAAAGACAACGCCACAAACCAGCGAGACCCATCGTATCAAAGAAGGCCCCGATTCAAGGCCCCTCCGGCAAGAAGACGAGGCCTAGGAAGACCCTCCATTTCCCCGAGATACGGCCAGACGTGTTCTACGACAAGACCGAGCACGCCCAGAATGTGCAGGGCAAGAGACCACAAGGCGACAACACCAGGGACGCAGGAGAGGAAGACAAGTGCGCAGCGCACTGCGGAGGCTACGGATCCGACGACGAGAACAGCCTCCCGTCCTTGAATGACTGGTTCAGCAGGAAGCGGCCCCGGGGCCGGGACGAGGGTCCGATCGAGAGCACCGCCGCCGACGGCGACGGGGCTCCCCAGACGCCCGGTAGCAGGGGTGGTGGTGGCAGGAGGTCACGAACCCGGAATCCCCCCTGGCGGATCAGTTCGGGCAAGCGCCCCAGGCTGAGCCCCAGCGCCGGTGCCGTCGACCTGCTGCCGCGTCCAGGGTTTTCATTCGGTCGGGATTTGGACAGGTGGCGGCATCAGACTAGCGAATCATCATGACGAGGGTGATTGATTCAGAACGTGGCGACCTGGTTGTTACATTACTCGTGCGATTACTAGCGATACGGGTTGTTTCAACTACGTGTAACAAAATATTGTCGAGTACACATGCATCGAACCCACCGGCGACGCGTGTGAGTAATCATACATATGTTGGGCGGCATGTGATGCTTGTGGGTAATAATGAGGCAACGGAGACGGGGGGGTTTCATGTGTTTCATTTTGTATAACTACCAGATATGTAGATTAGCAAGATATGTGTGCGTACGATCTATTTCACCAAGCTAAAAGCTGAGCGGATCGGATGAGAGCTGAAGCTCCAGTGTGCAAGCGACCTGTGGCATGCGAAGGAGACCTTAAGAAAATCTTGTGTAGATTCCGATATAGAGCGAGTATTTGTCGTCCGTCAATTACTTAGGTAACTTGCAGGTCGATACTCGAACAGCCGATTTGTCGTTGATATTGTATACTATATTACATAGTTAGGTGGTTATGTACGTATATAGTATCTACTAACATAGATAAGACTTCCGGGTATAGGTCAACAAGTGGCGGTTTTTGACCCTCAGTTTCACGTGCAAAGGGGACGGGTGGATCGACTCGTACCTCGGAATTTCCCTGAACGAGTCACGTAGACACATGCCTAGAGGTTGGGCATTCCGGATAACAAGTAGCGAGTCGTTCTCCTGAATCCTTCTCGATCGTCCAGCCTCGCGGAAGAGGATAGAGCCAGTTGGACAATCTGCGATTTGTTGGTGTTTAGTATGCTATGCGGGCGCACGAGCCGGGTACGGGAGATGGAGCGGTACCTCGTGTCTACGCGACGCACATGGGCGATTTAGCAGGCTCAAGGTTGCTCCACTGAAGTACCGACCAAGTATCTGTCTGGGTGGGACCGCACATGTCTCAACAAGAAATCTCCCCAACAGAAAATCTAGATAGCAATGGCACCGCCCAGGGACCAGGATCCCGGTTAGAGTAGCGGGTAACTGTCCCTTGTCAAGAATCTGCGAAGGCGGGGACGGTACGTACCTACTTAAGTAGGTACATAGTACCCATAGTACCCAGTAAAACGCATGGCTTTGGAGGGGCTGACCGTCCCACAGACACACCAATCCCAAAACAGACACGACGACGATGGACCTCAACAGAGCTGAGGATGGGGCCGCGGCGCGGACGGTAACTACCTACCGGTATGTGACCTACCTACTACGTATACTATGTACTATGTACTATGTAGTACCGTATACCTAGTAGTACGGTACGGTAGTACGTACTCCGATGGTGATACAAGTAGTCGGTCTGAGGTTATCCACACATGAGCCATGAGCGGTGGTACGACAATGCAAGCCATCGTATGCGTGTCTTGTCCGATGCCATTTGCTGGATACCATGCGTGGCTGACTGGCTGTCTGTCAAACTGTTCCCCTTCTCCATTCAGAACTCCCAAGACACCCGACGTATTGGCATGCTGAGAAAAGGGAGGGGAGGGGCGAGTGGGTGGCCTTGACGGTAATGCACGCTGTCCGGCCGATGGGCGGATGGGCCGACGCGGCCTAGCCATGTTGCTCACAACACTGATGCACTCAGTAATCGGCCGGCGTGGCCCATACGCAGCGGTGAGAGCCGCTCTGCGTGGCATGATTACAGGCATACGTAGGCGATAGTAGGCGATAGTGGCGTCGGTAAAAAGAGAATAGATGGGCAAAGGATGATGGAACAAAAGGTAAGTACGAAGTAAGAGATGTAAAATTCAGAATTGCATGTGAAACGACTCGTGTACTCAGTGTAACTCACGGTCTCACCTGCAAATCTTGACAGGCAGGTCGGTATAAGTACTCCGTACCTTGTAGGTAGGTAGGTACGTACCTTGTACCTTGTCTCATTACACTGCATCGATACGTACCAAGCCATCCACGTCGCCCAGAAGGACGACCGTGATTGGTTCCGTGTGGTTATTGGGCACGTCTTATTGGACAATGGACGTCCCAGCTAGGCTGATAGTACCAGGGGGTACCTGCCGCCGGTCGACAGGATGGACCCTGACATTCGAGACTTCACTTCACGCTAGCTGCTCAACAACGTTCT
Organism: Xylaria palmicola; assembly: GCA_022385595.1. Lineage (NCBI taxonomy): Eukaryota > Fungi > Ascomycota > Sordariomycetes > Xylariales > Xylariaceae > Xylaria > Xylaria palmicola. Next base: position 79,468 of record MU281424.1, read on the forward strand.
GAGTACAGGGACGGTCTGCGGTACCTCCGAAAATGCATCTCGACGCCGGCTGGGAGGTGCTGGGTGCTTGGAGTCGATCATGGCCATAGTCCCAGACTCCCAGGACCCTGCTCAGACATCCAATCCCGTCTCATGCTGGGTACATGTCCCTATCTCGTCCCGTCTCGACCAATCCCCTCGCCCCTAAGTAAATAATTTGTGCACGCTAGAAATAATCTCGCCGGGAGTGTGTGTGTTTGCCTCGTCTGGCATCTACCCGACGCCTTAGCCACCTCTACCGGGGCCGAGTAAATAGAAAAAGAAAATAGTTCCCCTTTCCCATCTCTCTCTCCATCCTAACCTAACCCGCCCCTATATTGTTACCATCTTTTGTCTTCAGGCCAGGGACAGGGTGCTGGGACACAGAACCTTAGGCCAGACAACTCCGAGAGAGGACAAGAAGCGGAGAGGAAGACAGACAGACAAAAATAAGAAAGAGACAAGAAAAGACAAAATAAATATGGCTTCTGTGACGGCCACCGGCGCTGCGCGCCAGAACCCGGCCCTGCGCCGCACCATCACCTCGACCACGACCGACAGCGACAATTCGGCCATGCCATCGCCCATGGACTCGCCCCGCGCCTCGGCCTCGTCGACCTCGCTCTCCTCGCTGGCCTCCGAGGACGCCCCCAAGCCGGCCGCCAGCAAGCTCGTCGACACGTACGGCAACGAGTTCCAGGTGCCCGACTACACCATCAAGGACATTCGCGATGCCATCCCCAAGCACTGCTACGAGCGCTCCGCCGCCACCAGTCTCTACTATGTCGCCCGCGACATCGCCAGCCTGGCCACCACCTTCTACCTCTTCCACAACTACGTGACCCCTGAGAACATCCCCTCCACCCCCGTGCGGGCCGTGCTCTGGGCCTTCTACACCATTGTGCAGGGCCTGTTCGGCACCGGCATGTGGGTGCTGGCCCACGAGTGTGGCCACCAGGCCTTCAGCCCGTCCAAGGTTCTCAACGACACTGTCGGCTGGGTCCTCCACTCGGCTCTCCTCGTGCCCTACTTCAGCTGGAAGATCTCCCACGGCAAGCACCACAAGGCCACGGGCAACATCGAGCGCGACATGGTCTTCGTCCCCAAGACCCGCGAGCAGAAGGCCTCCCGCCTCGGCCGTTTGGCCCACGAGCTGTCCGAGCTGGGCGAGGAGACCCCCATCGTGACTTTTCTCATGCTGCTCGGCCAGCAGCTGATCGGCTGGCCCAACTACCTCCTGACCAACGTCACCGGCCACGACAACCACGAGCGTCAGGCCGAGGGCCGCGGCAAGGGCAAGAAGAACGGCTGGTTCAACGGCGTCAACCACTTCAACCCCTCCAGCCCGCTCTACGAGGCCAAGGATGCCAAGCTCATCCTCCTGAGTGACATCGGCCTCGCCATCACCATCTCCGCGCTTGTCTACCTCGGAAACCGCTTCGGCTGGTCCAACCTCCTCGTTTGGTACTTCATTCCCTACTTCTGGGTCAACCACTGGCTCGGTACGTAATGCGCTGGGGGGGGGGGGGGGGGGGGGGGGGGGGGGGGGGGGGGGGGGGGGGGGGGGGGGGGGCGGGGGGGGCGCGGGGGGGGGGGGGGCGGGGC
>MU281424.1:81100-95341 GCA_022385595.1 Xylaria palmicola
CTCGCTACACGCTCTTGGGGGGTTCACCCCCTTTTTTTTTTTTTTTTTTTCATTATTTTTTTGTTCCCCCTTGTGCGGTTTTTTTTTTCCGCCCCCCCCCCCCCCCCCCCCCCCCTCCTCTTCTTTCATCCTAGCTTGTCTTGATGCACCATCTAACGCTCTCTCCTCAGTCGCCATCACCTTCCTGCAGCACACCGACCCCTCCCTGCCGCACTATACCGGTGAGTCGTGGAACTACGTCCGCGGCGCCGCCGCCACCATCGACCGCGAGTTCGGCTTCGTCGGCCGCCAGCTGCTCCACGGCATCATCGAGACGCACGTCCTGCACCATTACGTCTCGACCATCCCCTTCTACAACGCCGACGAGGCCAGCGAGGCCATCAAGAAGGTCATGGGCCGCCACTACCGCTCCGACACCCGCGGCGGCTCCCTGGGCTTCCTCGGCGCCATGTGGCGCAGTGCGCGCTGGTGCCACTGGGTCGAGCCCAACGAGGACGCCGAGGGCGATAACAAGGGCGTCCTGTTTTTCCGCAACACGAACGGTCTAGGCCTGAAGCCGTTGAAGATGAGCCCCCCCGCTCAGTGAGCGAATGGGCCGAAGCGCGGTTCTGCCGAGCAGAGAATCCCACGCGTCGCATTGCATTACTCGGCTTCCAGCACGCCGAGTATAACGAATGAAGAAAGAAAAAGAAATACGCCGCCCAGAGCCCATTATGGCTATTCCCCCTCTCTCTCGGTGTCTGGATAATAGATTGGGATCGAGTCACCTTCTCATACTAACGTCCAGCTTCCCCGCCCAAAATACAAATGGTGGTTGCAGATCGGGTTTTTGCGAGGGGAAGGGGGGAAACAGGGTAGGCACTCGGCGATTTTCGGAGTTTAGACGAGGCCAAAAAAAACATACTACACTAAACAGCCCACATTACCCCGTCCCATCTTACGAAACTAACGACTAAGAGGAAAACTAGAGGGGGAGGATATAGGTAAAGAGAAAAAGAAAAGAAGAAAACTACAAGCCCGTTACCTAATATACCTTGAACCAACCTACTATATATATATATTTATATATGAATAGGAAAAATCACTTGAGCCAGTCAAAATGAACAATGGCAACTTGATTGATGAACGTCTTGAATTGAAAAGCACGTCGAACTTTTGCTATGCAGCTCAGAGTAGTGAAAAACAGAAGAAACAAGACATTGTCTCGTCTTATAACTAGCGAGAGCCAGACCCATGAAACAAATGAAGAGTCGAACTCGGCTCTGTCTCAACGAGTACGGTTCCCGCAGATACACAGCCAGACAGCCTGGTCTACTACGTAACTAGGTAGGCAAACCTAACCATGACACAGGTAGGTCATCGTCGGCTGGCTGCTGTATCTGTATCTGCATCTGCCTTCCGTCAACTCCCCATCGCGCAGCCTGTAGTACAAAAAACAAAAAACTACACAACGAGTTGTTTGTCTCTCTCACCAAGAGAACTCAAAACATGGGATGCGGGACAAGTCCAAGAAACCCCGATATGATTTACCGGTAGTTAGGTCCAACGAAACCCCGCGAATACCACCCCAACAAAACACAAAAACAAAAACAAAACAAAACAAAAATCAAGAGGGACGGGCTGGCTAACAACGAACACTTCACCACTCAACTCACTCAACTCACTCAACTCACTCAACTCACTCAACTCACTCAACTCACATCGCTCGCTCACCATCACAGCGAGTAGGCAGCCCAGACCTTCCTGGCCCGCCGACGCCTCTCGTTGCGGCGCCAGAGCTTGCGGTAGCGGTTCCGGTACCTCGCCTTCGCCTTCTCCTTCGCCTTCTCCTTCTCCTCCTTCTCTGTCTTCTTATTCCCTTTCTTCTTCTTGTTCTTGTTCTTGTTCTTCTTTCCGGCGGGCTGCTGCCGGGGCCGAGTAATAACAGCAGGGTCGTAGACCGAGCCCAGATCCAGACCTGGATCCAGATCTGTTGTCTGCTCCTTCTTCAGCGACGAGCGCGGCGGAGGGCTGCTATTCTCGACGGGCGCGACCCGCTCGGCGGCGGGAGGAGGAGGAGGGGGAGGGGGAGGGGGGGGAGGGGCCGAGCTGCTGTCCGGGATAGCGACAGCGACAGCGACCGGCCGCGGCGCAGGCGTTACGGCGGATCGGCGGTCGGGCGCACCACCACCACCACCGTTCTTCTCCTTCTGCTGCTTGACGGGCGTCATATGTCTGGTGGGCAGCAGCATCGTCGTCTTCTGTCCGCCGCCGCCGCCGTCCAGGATCGACGCGAGCCGGCTCTGGTACGTGGCCCACCTCCTCTTCTTGGCAACAACAACTTCAACTTTCTTGTTGTTGTTGACCGGGCTGGGCGAGCTGCTCTCGAACCCACCATCGCCACCATCACCATCACCATTGCCGTCGCCGTCGTCGCTGAACCAAGCGCGTTTATTACTATTCTCCCCCCCCAGCCCGACCCTCCCGACGCCGTCGCCCCACAACCTCTCATCGGGGCTCCGCCGCCGCCGCCGCCGCGGCGCAGGACGGCTGGCGGGGGGAGGAGGAGGAGGGCTGGGACTGGGACTGGGGCCGTCGAGCCACCCGGGGAACTGGCTCAGCACCGCCTCGACGTCGCTCGCCGTCTCGTACGGGTCGATCTCGCCGAAGCTCCTCAGGGCCGGGGGCTTGTACGTGCTGTCGACACCGCCGTCGCCGTCGCTGTCGGAGGAGGATGAGGAGGAGATGGTATAGGGGTCCCCGTAAGTGCCGGCGGAGGAGGGCAGGGTGTCGGCATGCTTCGTGACTATAGGCCGCTCTGGGGTCCGCGGAAGCGATGAGATAGCTTGTGTCGTCTTCTGCTTTGTGGTTGTGGGATTGGCTCTGGGTCTGGATACCGGCGTGGAGGGGATCACATCAGCAGCAGCAGCAGCATTTTGCACAGCCCGTGGCGATGGTTGCGGGCTGCTATTGACTCTCTGTACCTTTTCCGGACTCGCAGGCTGCGGCGTAGATCTGGGTCTGAGAGACAGTGTAGCCGTAAGCGCAGCAGCCTTCCGAGCAGTCGCCGCCTTAGCGGGCACCGCAACAGTGAGTGAGGAGATGGGTACGCAACCGAAGCCCTCGAGCTTCTTATACCGGCTCTTGACGCATTTCTTGGCCTGCGGCTTGGGCGTGACGTAGATGCGCGGTTTCACCGCCGGGGCGAACTTGGGGGGCAGTATAAATGAAGAAGGGTTTCTCGGCCGTGCTGCGCCATCATGGGCTGCCACCGCCGCGGCACTACCGCCGGTGGTAGAGGGGGCAGGCTGTTGTCGTCGTTGTTGTGGTGTAGTGCCAGCGCTGACGTTTCCTTTTTCTTTTCCCTCATCGGCCGTGTTCTTGATCGGTCGAGGCTGGGGATACCGTTTAGCCATGAAAAGATAGGTAACTATTGTATTTGCACGCGTAGATACGTCGGCTTTTGATACAACATACCTTGAACGGGGAGGTGGCACATGAGCTCGACGGCCAGAGAAAAGACGGGACGTCGCGGAAGCGACGGCTCAGGCTATCGGCATCACTCATCGATGACCCGGCGGAATGAGCTGGGTTGGGTTGGCTCGGACTGCTCGACGGCACACCCGTGGATGGGGTATGCAGGCCCTTGGCAGCAGGCTCTACGATCCGGCCAGCCGTGGCGTTCCCCGTCTTCTTCGTCGGGGTCTCGAAACCAGCGGAATCCCGCGACGCCAGAGACGCATGCCGGGGAGTGGGTAGGCCCTGGTACTTTGCACACCGTCAGCGAAATCAATCGGTCAATCAGCCCCGTGTCCCCCCCTCCCCTCCTCTCCTCGCGGCCAGCAAGAGGAGCAGCAGAGGCGCCGACGGGGCCGGCAAAATGGGGGGACTAAAGAAATCCTCACAGAAGTAGAAGAACGGCCCGCGCCGCGTTCAACCCGGGGGAGTCGTGGCAGCATAGGCTCCTCTTCATCAGCGAACCCGTCACTGCCGCTGTCGTCGGAATCGAGCACGACGACATCCCTCGCCCTCGAGCTCTTGCGGTCGGGCAGCTTCGCCGGAGCAGTTCTACGGGGCCCCATGACTGTTCCCCGTCTTATCTCCCCGTACGCGCCGCTCCAGGGCGTGCTGGGCGTCATGGCGGAGTGCGGAAACCGGAAAGTCTGAAATTTTACGTCCTACCCTCGGGCGTCGACCGAGCGCAGAAGAGGGCTAGCAATGGAACAAGGTAAGGGTGCTGCGCAGGATCGTGCTTAGAACGTACAAGGTCGAGGAAATCAGAAGTCTCCAGAGATGCAAAAAAAGGTGCAAGAACCACGAGAAATGAAATTCAGGGTGGACAAGAATGGTTGTGGGAGAGAGAGAAAAGAAAACGCAAAAGGGGGGTTTTGACACGAACAGGGAAGAAACATCCAAGATGGGGGAGACGAGAGGCGCGGCGGAAGTAGGGTGGCGGAGGCAGAGCCGCATGAATGAGGAGTCAGGTGTTCGCAAGCTGCCCCGAGAGCAAAAGTAAGGTACTCAGCTTGAGTAGTCGATGTACTTGCCCTCTGGCCTAGTCTGTCTATCTCCTCGTTGTCCGGCTCTGGCTCCGTCTCTACCTACGATATACTTCCTCTGTACTCGGGCTTGCAGCATGTTGAGGTTCGTACTTACATCACGGATATGCTTTCCTCCGCCCTGAAATTGTAAGTATGTAGGCTGGAAGTTTAAGTCCAAAGTAAATATATTTATGTAACAATGTACCGTAGCCAGCCACATTGCGTGGGTTGGTACCGTGCCCTATCTCCTGTCCGGACAACGACGGGTACCTAACCCAGGATAAACAGAGCCCCATGATACATGTCATAACCGCTTAAACGCCTAGACTAGGTACAACGCTCGGTGATAGAGATCCAGCATTGGTGGGGGGAGATAAGAGGGAATATTGCTCGCCATAAACAAAGCACGGTGTAAAAAGACTGAAACAAGGTATAGCGATAGATCAACTTTTCCGTACAAACTACTACAATCATCATCCTTACATGTCAACGTGACTTCAAACGAGCCCCCGCACAGAGACCTTGCATTACGAACCAGAGAAGCGCACCATAATTCCAGCTACGCTTTCATATATCCTACCACCTTCACCCAGCCAGACCGCCTTTCTGTCATCTCACCTCTTCTCTCCTGCCGCCGGGCCCCGTCTCTCACAACGGCAGCCTTGGCTTGAAGTACTCTTGGAAGGCAGGCAGCTCCTCTAGGTTCTGCTTATAGACCACCATGCAGCAGACAATGAGCAGGTTGGGGAATCGTCGTGTCCAGAAGCCCAGGTATCCGTCCGGAAGCGGGCCCACCGTTTTCTGGAGGGCATCACTCATGTCGCCATAGTGCGAACGCTTGTTTCGCAGTGCCCGCAACAGATCTAGGAGCTTCGTCCCCGTATACTTCCGCTGCTTACCCAAGCTCTCCACGAACTCCTTTGGTAGCACCTTCAGGAAATCCCCACGGCACACCTGGGGAGCACAGGCTTCGAGATCAGCCAGTGCCGGGGACATTGGTTCGCGGGGCTCCAACTCGAAGTGGTCCGACACATCGCAAAGGAACGCGAGCTGCTCCTTGGCCGACCAGAAGAAGGGGTGTGCCATGACATCTCTGGCTGTGGGTCGTGCCCGCGGATCAGCCCGGAGCATCGTCTCGATAAGCGACTTGGCTACGTGCGCAACATCCCCAAGGACGTCCAAGGGCTTGAGGTTGAATTGGCCTTTTCGAATATTCACCTCTCTCATATATCGGTCACCGCAATCAAATGGGTGAAGGCCCTTGGTGAGCACATAAAAGAAGACGAGCCCCAGAGAAAAGATGTCGATGGCGCGGGTAGCCCGACGATTTGGCATGACATCGGCGCTGACGAGTTGGCTACTAGAATCGCTATGGGTGCTAGACATGGATATCCCAGACGGCTCCCGCGCATCATCGTCCAGAAGGAGTTCGGGCGCCCGCCATCCTGATGTGCCAGCTGCGTGCGCTGTTGTCGCCCCGAAAGATGACTGCCCGCCTTCCAGCTTCTTACATAGTCCGAAATCGGACACCAGAAGGCGCGGTCGGCCGTCACGACCCATTGTAACGAGAATGTTCTGTGGCTTCAAGTCACGATGGACAATGCGCAGCGTATGTAGGAAGCTAAGACCATTGGCTATCTGTAGAAGCACCCGCGGCAAGTCTTGTTCCCCCGCTCGGGCAAGCTCTGGGAATTGATGAGGCCTATCCACGATATCAGACAACGACGCTTGGCAGAGCTCTAGCGCAATATAAAGAAAGCTTTCGTTCCTAGACATAGCATGATAGCGGATGACTGAAGTAAACGCGTCAGTAGCTGTGCTGAGAAGTGAGGGCGGGTTAACAAGGGACACCCTACCGTTTGGATGATCATCACTTTCTAATAGGAGCTCCGTTTCCTTGGTAGCGATATCCCAGAACGTGGTCAGCATACGCTTCACCGCCACCTCGCGGCCGTGGAATTTCCCAGCAAACACCACAGTGCCGTTGCTGCCTATACCAAGTTGGCGGTCCTGATTGACCTCGATACCTCCAATATCGACGACTGGTGCGCTGACATCTTCTGGATCATTCTGCATGGTTGCAATGTTGGGTTGTAGCTTGGGCGGGACGCCAATGTTTTGAAGTCCAGGAATAGTATCATCTGTTTCAGGAGGGATATCTCCCACAGAGCTATCCGGATCTTGCTGTTTTTTAACCCCTTTTCGGTGTTTGACACCTCCTCTCCGGCCACGATGGGATTTCTTCTTCTTCTCTGGCGCTTCTTGTTCGACTGGTTGTTCTTCCTGCTCCGTATTGCCCAAATTAACCTCTGTACCAGGCGGTGGGGGGATGGGCTGCGCCTCTGGAGCTGTGACTTGGGTTTCCCCATTGCTAGCGGGTAGTACTGCTTCGGATGCATCAGCCTTTGAGGTGAGAGGGTCTGGCTCTTCCGTTGCTTCAGGCCTAGACTCTGTGGGGAGATTTGTCGGTTGGATGAAGGTCGGCGTCTTTAGGTAGTCGGAGAAAGAAGCCCGTCGAGCTTGTTTAATGTACCGGTATGACACATAGATGAGTGTACAGAGAACAAGGGGATTTTTGAAAAGATCTTGAATCCAATCAATAGCATAGCGTGGCAGTGTTATGACGGTCTCGACTAACTGAGGCAACTCAGAATCCAAATCAGGTAGTAGAGTCGGAACAGGATCCCCACGAGGGTCGTCTTCAAGCTTCTCTGAATCCGAGGACTCTGCTGGCAGACCAGGCGGCATACCAGAAGACCATTCAGGGGTTCCGATACCGTCACCAAGTGTATGAACGCCTACCAGAGCAGCTGGGAGATGTGCAGAATCGAGCAGCGCTTCGGTCCCATATAAACTTCCCAGATTGATTTGGGCACTCGGTCCATCAACAATTAGTGGGTACCATTGGCCGGACATGGCATACCACCCACCCGAGTTGCTTTGATTCAGGAAGACGCTGTGGCTCCTAGCCCTTGCCGAGTCTTCATCACGAAGAGGAGGCCTCGGCTGTGGTAGCAAGACAAGCTCGGGATTGCTTCCAAGCGGTGTATCCAAGGGTCTTGCGATGTCAAACACGCGGGCGACCGGAACAGAAAATTTGAGGGCAAATGAAGTGGTACGCGTGGGATGAGAAATGGCATACACTCTGCCATTATGTTGACTTGTGAAATAACGGTCGTCTGGCGGTGCACGGTACTGTTGATGAAGGTCACTGTCAAAATTATTTGGGCCCCATTCAGCGTACCTCAGCGTCGCAATGTCCCTCCCATCATCCCGATGATGGATGTCAACAGTGTATTCCGTCCGACTGAGAGTGATAGTGCCGCTAGCGCTACACTCTTCATTGTCGTGATCTGGTAATTTACCATTTGGGGGCAAGCAAGTGGGGTTCTCGTCTACTTGCGCGCCGCTCTGGCCAAACCACTTCAAGACTCGGCCAGTAGCGGCATCGACAGTAATGAGAGTGTTCTTCTTGTGACCCGTGTATACAACGGGAGGATCAGAGGATGCATAATGGCCCATATCATCCACTAATTGTTTCATAGTGTGGCCGGTACTCATCAAGCCGGCGCCGTAATGTGAAGGAGTCCAAACATAAACGGCGCCGTTATTGATGGGTTCAATTGCCCATACATAGTCGTCCATAGGGTGCGGGTTCCGGCTTCGTTTGTTGTCGGCAGATGAAGTGTTGGGGCGGTAGTGAATCGTCTCCACAACGGGCTGTTCAACCTGTAGGTGCCAGCGCTCATCGCCCGACTCACGGTCCGCGGCATAAAGATGTCCGTCGACGGTCGCCAGAAGAATGTAGTCTTCTACTTCCCAGTTCTCCAGACTCCGCGCAGACTGCAGCGGGGACAGCCCAGAACCAGCCAGGATACTGGGCACATGTCGTGGAGAGTTTGGTGCTCTAACGGGCTTAGCCGGAGCCAAAGTTGCGAGGGCGCTCGCATCGTTCAGAGAGGGGACGTTATTGGTGTGTTGCCTGGTGGCTATCATGGAGCTTCGGCGGCCCTGGGCATTATTCTTTGGTTTCGCCGTAGCGAGTTTGGGTACGACCCCGTCCTGGCCTTCGAGGGGCGACTCTTGCCGCAGTTGAGGAAGGCCACGCCGGTCGTGGGTCTTGATGCCAACACCGCCATCTTTGATACCATTGACAAGGTGCGGTGCCTGCACCGAGGCATGGTCTCCGACTAGGCGTTGGTGTTCGTCGAGTTGCTGCTGCAGAGCATCGACGTTAGTCCAAGAGAGAAGGAGTAGGGCCAGAGCGAGAAGAATCCGCCGTGACGAGGGCGCGGGTAGCCGCTCCTGTGCGGGAGGGCGTTGCAGCATAGTAATAGGCAAGGCAGCCACAGCAGCCCGAGGACGACAGCTGTGCTATTCTTATACGGACGAGTCCTCTACTGTAGACCACCAACCACCATGTTGTCCAAGAAGAGGGCGAGGGCAGACCAGGGGAGGTGGGAGCTGGCTATTCAGCAACGGGGGAGTTGAGAGACGAGGCTGCAGAAGGCAGGCAGGCAGCTGCAGGTAGATGCACAAGATGGCGCCCTGAAGTTCTCCGGATGTAGCTCTCGGGGCAGTTCTAACAAAAAAAGGCCGGCCTATCCTACTGACCACCTGTCGGCGAAGGCGCGCAGCGCGCAAAGGTAAAACTGCTGGGTTCGTCAGGGTTGGAGGTATTGTATCACGCGAGCATATTGTTTGCTCGTCGGGCGGGCCGGGGGCTCGTAGTTACAGCGGCTGCGCTTCTAGGTACCGGGATGGATGAGTTAGGTAGGGAACTCGTGAAGTGACGAATGTTGAGATTCGTCTTGCGCGAGCGGGAGCGCGAGCGCGGGAAGCGCAAGCAGCACGGAAGCACGGAAGCACGGGAAGACTGTCCAAAGAGCGTCGAGGGGGTGATTGTCGGTCCACGGAGACGCGAAACAGTCGCTACAACTCCACAGCAGATGCCGCTATAGAGATGGTATTGATGCTAATGACGGCCGGGGATAACGATGATGGCGGTTGGAATTGGGATCGAAGTAGGTAACACGTTCTACGCATAATAATACTTGGTGTGCCCCCCATTCTGCAAGGTTGATGACACACGGGGGCCGGGGAGTAGGGCTAAGCAGGGGGAGGATCGGGGGATGGGTTGATTCACATAGCCAACTGCGCGGAGTACTCCGTCCAAGTACGAGTCTAGGTAAGTAACAGTTAGTCTAATACCTACCTAGGTAAGAGGTAGGAACCTGGCCAGATGGGCTGTCAGTGCCACTGGCTGCAATGGCTGGGACGCCTTAGCTACCTACCGCCTGCGGGTGGGGGGCGGGTTCCGGCTGAGACTGCCCCCAAGCAGATAGGTACTACATTAAGTAAGTACCTAGTATGCCTTAGGTTAGGTACTTACCTATCTGGTGGGGTGCACCTCCTGTGCTCCGTTTTGGCTGAACAGCCCGGTTATACCAAATCAGATTATATGGAATATTCCAGGTATCGCTAGGTACCTAATGCCTACCTACCGACCTAGATTCGCGGGCATACGCACGTATAGGCATATCATTCAACCCTCTTTTCATGCCAGAGAAAAAGAAGAACAAGAGAAAGAAGAAATTCTAAAATAAAAATGCAACCTGAATATATGCTATCTAGTCAAAAGTTGTGTTAAGGCCGATCTAGGTACCTACTTACAGGGCTGGTAGTAAGTAGGTACTTTAAATAGGTTGCTACATAAGACCCCTGTCCTGTCCTGCCCCGGCAAGGCTTTGACGGATGCAGCTGCCCACAGCTGTGCATTTCCACTACAGCTCTGGGTACGCACCCACATCACTAAAACCACTTTATAACTGAGAACTTCGCGATACCTAGAGTTCCAACAATCCAAATAGACAACGAGAAGTATCTCAGACCAATTATAGATTTTCAGTCCTCAAGACGAGCTTCACCAAGCACAAAGCGAGAAGCCGTCAATCCAAACTAGCCGCATCTCATAAACACACCCCCTTCTTACCCTTCGTAGTGTGAGTCTGTTATCACGCACGAGGAGAGACAGACGTCTATTCAAGGACTGACCCCCCGGAACTACACACACACATGCAGCGAGAAGCGAGAAGCAGGCATCTTCCTCATAAGGTCTCGCCTCATCAACAAACCCCACTTACTAACTACCTAAACTACCAAGCCTCGCTCCCGCTCCCGCTCCCCGCATCCCATATTCTACTATCCCCAGTGCACCAGCACCTTTTTCCGCCCCTGCTGCTTCCCCTTCTTCCCCTTCCCGTCCTCCTCCTCCTCGGCCGAGCCCGGGGCCGAGGCCTCCTGGCTCGCCCCGCCGCCCCCACCCCAGCTGAACCCCGTGTCCCTCGAGCCTCCCAGGTCTCTCCGCACCCCGCGCCCCGTGCCGTACCCGAAGATCGTCGTCGTGGGCTTAGGCGCCGCCGGGAGCGCCGGGAATGCCTCCTCGCGACGGCGGCTGCTGCTGCCGGCAGCAGCGGGCCTGCCGGCGGAGGGGGTCGTGCTTCTCGAGGAGGACGTGGTCGACGACCCCCAGAGCGCGGCGTTCGAGGCCGCGGGACGGGAGGAGGTGCTGCTGCCGCCGCCGCCGCCGCTGGGCGGTAATGAGGGGAAGGCGGCCGCCGAAGACGTGACCTGCCGGCTCGCCTGGCCTCCGCCCGAGAATAGGGCGGCCGGGTGCTCCACGCTGGACCGGCGGGACTGCTGGGTGGAATTCTTCAGTTTGAGGACCCGAGTGGTGTGCTTCTGACTAGAGGGGGCTGCGGGCGTGGCAGCCGAGCTGGCCGCCGCCGCCGCCGCCCAGCCGCTGCTCGAGGTAGTGGCGCCGCGCATGCCGCCGAGTCCCGGCAGCGTTGGGTAATCCTCGTTGATGGCTCGCCAGTCGTTCCAGGCCTTGCGTAGCCTGTCGCCCTTGCCCTTGTCCTCGAAGAGATCCGCTACCTCGCGAACTAGCGTCCCCAGAGCAGATGAAGAGATATCGGCAAACAGGGCAAAAATGGCATCGACTAGGGCTGAAGCAGTAAGTTTGTCTTGCCGAAAGGAAGAGATATGCGTCCGGAATCTATCGACCCTTGCTTTATCGTTATGTAGGAGGTTCGACGCACGCTCGATGACGGCGGAATGGCGCATCAGCCGAGCTCGCTCCTCGGTAGAAAGATTTGCGTCCGTCAAGCTCAAGCCTTCCAGCTCTGCGATAGGAGCAGCAGGAGCGGTAGGCCTAGTCTGAGCAGCGTTCGTGTTGTTCGCTCTCGGTGGAGTTGAAGAACCAGAAGGGCCCGCCGTACTGGAGGAAAGCTGACCACCAAAGGTACGGTTGGATACGGACTGTGATGAGTGTATTGCCATCTGGCGTTGGAGAGCAAGTTCATCTCTCCGAAGGGGCTGCGCTGAACTCGCTGGAAGTGGCTCGGCATTTGGATCCCTGCCCCTTCCCCGGCCATTTCGTCCTTCACGATCTCCATCTCTGCCTCGGCCCGAACCGCCGCCTCTTCTTTGTTGTCCATACCTCTCACGAACGTCAAATCCGGATAAATCAACGAGGCGAGCCTCGCGCCTCACATCTTTGGAGAGAGCGGTGCCATGTTCGCTTAGTTGATGAGCCTTCAGGTCCATCTCAGACCCGAAGACAACAAACTTCTTCTCGAGGCATTCGCGGTCTGGGCACAGGTAATGATCCTTTTTGAAATGGTCCTCTAGGTTGTTGTAGTCCCGATAATAATGTGGTTCTCTCGGGTCTTGCCGGTCACATAGGAAACAGCGCTCGTGCTTATTCCGGCAGTGTTCATAGAGCTTGTCACCATCGTAGAATCGCGACCCGCAGAATCCGCAGAGGGGATGGCCCTTAAATCCGGTCTGGTCTACAGCACCGGGGCGGTCATCGCCATGGCGCATGTGTTTCTCGAGCTCCTTGTCGGTGAAGAGCTCGTGTTCGTGGGTGAAGACTTTCTTGTTCCTTGTACACAAATCACACATCTTCTTGTTGTGGGTGCTGCGGACATGACGGTGCAGATCGGGCCAGCCGAAGCCGGCGAAGTCGCAGGACGTGTCGGGGCAGTTGTACCGGAGGAGCAAAACGGTGTCGCCTACGATGTCTTCGTTTGCGTATCGAATGCCGATGTTGTCATCGGTACTAGTCACGTCGCGATCGGAATAGTCTTCATACCGCTTGACGGCGTCATCTGTGAAGATGACAAACTGGGCCACTGTCTACAAACGAACAATTAGTCCAGGGCATGTGCCGCGCGCGACTGAAGCTCCAACGTACTCGACAATGCGCGCATTCCTTATTCTTGTACAGGGCCCTCATGCGCAACGCACATATGTGACATGTCCTGTGATTGCAGGGAGCCACGGATTGGTGGACGACAGGGCTTGCGCATATGAAGCAGACCTCTGCCTCCACGCCCTCACCCTCGTCGCCGTTGTTGTCGGCGCCACCCGTCGGCTGCACCGGGGCAACCGGGAGACCATTCTCCGGCAAAGGTCCCGAGGCTGGTAGTTTGCCACTAGACAAAGGGTTCGATACAGATGAGCTGCCTGCTCTTGCCCCAGAATTACGCCCGCCTTGAGCATTTGTGCCTCCCCGACCCCGACCCCGACCTCGACCCCTCTCTCCTCCTCTTCCTCTCCCTCTCAAGTTAGCCGCTCCTCGTCCCCGATTCTGTCCAGACGAGGAGGAGGACCCAGCCGGAGCCGAAGCATCAGCAGTGGACGCCATCAAGTTCACTGTCGCTGTCGTCCAGGAGCCGAGAATGGCGTTAGGACACGACGCTGGTGTCCACGGGATGGGTGGTCTAGCAAGCCGGCTAATAGCTCTGCGACTCGCAAGCTAGATAGATATTTAGCCTTACGATATTTTGTAGTGATACTCGAGTCTTCGGTGCCTTGTCGCAATGGCGCAGTGGCAGATAAGCAATATGGCAGCACGCGACGGTCCGAGAGAGGCGAGTCGGTCTGTGATATGGTCGGAAACCAGGAATATCCCGTAGGTACGGTCGCGGTCGGGTAGCAGAGCAGCTGTTGCAGTGCTAAACACGCTCTTATAAATTGCTGTCTAGCTGTCTAGCTGTCTAGCTGCTACCCTGGAGAGAGGCAAGTGGCATGAATGACTGAGAAGCCTGGTGAATGACACACCGGCCAAGCCACCATTTTCGTTTTCCTCCCAAGGGCCGCCCCCACACAACCGCGGGGCAAATCCCGGTAATTGCATGTGGCTGAACCCCTGATCTCTCTATAACGTTCTCTCTCAGTCCAAGTCCAGAAAACACGATTAGGTGATTAACACCTCTAATGTTCTTCTTTCTTCTCTACTTCTTTAACGTTGGGAAATAAAAGGTACAACCTTTACCTTTTTAGGGCTGACCAGGTTCCAAACACCCATATGCATGGTTGGTAATTGCTGCTGTAAATACTTAGTTAAGGTTAAAAGACAAAGTACATAAAGATAACCCGGACGCGGCAAATGGTAAATGGTAAATGCAAGCCTGTCTCATTCATATTGGGAAATATCTAGTTATGAATCCAAGGCCAAGCATGCCAGCTCGAGCCTCAAGCTAAGATAGAAATGCTACGGCGAATAAGTGACTCGTTACGCTGAACTCGACTTTTTGCTAGCTAATATGGTCACAATTCGTCGAGCCATGATAGATAGTTCTGATGGGGGGGGGGGGGGGGGGGGGGGCGGGGGGGGGGGGGGGGGGGGGGCGGGGGGGGGGGGCGGGCCGGG
>MU281424.1:95351-123960 GCA_022385595.1 Xylaria palmicola
CCCTCATTTTTTTTTTTTTTTTTTATTCCTTTTTTTTTTTTTTTTTTTTTTACTAATTATTTTTTCCTTTTTTTTTTTTTTTTTTTCCCCCCCCCCCCCCCCCCCCCCCCCATCTCACTGACTAGACCAGACCAGACCAGACCAAAAACCTGCGGAAAAAAAAACTGCGCCAACCGAGCAAGAGACTGACCTGCCCATAAAACGCCAATGCTCGCAGACAATTAACTACCCGTTATATTTGGATCTCCCGTGAATTAACCGTGGGTGCCGCCTTCGGTCAGCGCATGAGAAGCGATCCAAGGCTGGGCTAAGAGCGCAAGCGCGCCCGGGAGTCTCAGAGTTGAGAATAACAGCCCTGATACCCACTTCATACCATCTCAAGCCCCTTCTTCCACCGGGTACAGATGGTTTCCAACGAGTTTGTTCATCTGAAACATGTCCACCTTGGCCATCTTGAAAACGGCTTGCATTCTCTCGTCGCATAGAATTTGGCGCTTGTCGCTGGGGTCTTGTAGTTGCTTCTCTTTTATGTGAGCCCATAGCTTTTTGACGACTTGAGGGCGGGAGAGCTGCAGCAAAGTTAGATAATAAAGTACAAGCACGCTACGCATCTAAAGAATTCTTTGTATCAAACTAGACAGGTTGTCGAGGGGGTATACTCACCTGAGGCTCGCCACAGAGCTCTGCCAACGGGTAGCTAAGATTGAAAGGTTTCTGGAATCCTCCCCCGGCCTTGCGCTTCTTGGGGCTCGGTCCGTCACTCCCATCCTCATCACTATCATCCGCCGGTCGGACTCTCTTGTCACTCTTTTTCTTCGGAGCGGGCTTCTTCTTTTTCTTGGGGGCAGCTTTAGCACCTCCTCCACGCGTGGTTCGAGTCCGTTGGTTTTCTTCGGCTTGGAGTAGAGCAGCTAGCCTCGCATCGGCATCCTCAGTATCTGTGCTTTGCTCCTTCCGCTGCTTCTTCTTGGGGGGTTGCGTTGACACTTTGATCTCGTCACCGTTTGCGTCTGCTTCGTCTTTGATGGCGTCGTCGTGTCCATTTAGGTATCCATTGGGAGATGAAGGTGGAGCGTTGGACTCGAGGACTGCAGCATCGGCGGGCGCAGCGGCAGAAGATATGGCATCAAAGCGCTGTTCGATGAGAGCCTTGATCGCATCCTGTAGGATAAGTGACCGTTAGTAATCAACGATGCATGGCAGGAGAGTTCCGTAGAACCCAATATTCCAAATTGCGTCTCGTGCAACATTCTCCAGCTCGCATATGCGCTGTTCTAGCGCTGGACCTAGAGATGAGGGGATGTGCTACCCTTTGCTCGGTTAAATCCCTCCCTCCTAGCTCGGCTTGAAGTCCGAGCCGGATTTTCTTGCGGGTGACAGTCTCAAGGTCGGCCTTAGCAAGGATTCCATCGATTATCTCGGTGTAGCGGATTTCCTCCTCGGCGGTAACTGTCATCCGCACGGTATTAGAATTGTGTTACACCTCGGGTGGTGCACGTTACAGGGCGTCTTGCTACGTGATGCAACAAAGCTAAACGACGCATACAGAGGGAACGACATACGTGGTTGCGCCATGATGTTGTTGAGGACGGAGCTAGTTTCTATGACGGATTCATGGAAGGGTTGCAGTCTGATATTGGTGTTCTGGTTCAGTATTCAACACTGCTTGTCAGAGCATAGCGGCCGACTACGCGGAAGGTCGGCACACTGTTACGTTCGTATAATAATGCAAGCCAGTGGGCAGGCGTGATGTCGGGGCCCAAGTTCTCTGATAGAGTCGCGCGGGACGAGTGCTGTGTTGAACGAATGAGTTAATTCGGAGACGGAGCCGCAAGTCTGGAATGCTGTGCTGAGCCAGTCCACCAGTTAGTCAGATAGATTGCCAGGGCACAAAGGTATCAAGGTTTCCTGTGCTTTTTTTTTTTCTTTTTTTGGGGGGTTTTTAAGTTTTGCTGAGTGAAAGAACACACAATATAGTAGTGGATGCCAGAAACAGCGATAAAAGAAGCTTCGGTGTGTAACAGGTTAAGACAATAGGCGGAAAAGCTGACTTGCAGCAGTCGGCGTTAAAAAGAAACCCGACATGCGCAGGGTTGAGAAGCGTTACAAAATCGAGCCGGAAGTGCGAGGAATAGGACAGTAGGTTGACGAGGGCATGTCTACGACTCAAGATACGCTGTATCACTTACCAAACGACCGGGGGGGGCTTAACGGGTGACGGGTGACGGGCAACGGGTGATGCCGACACTAGCAATTGTGATCGCGAGGATTGTAAACGCGGCGTACCAGGCTGCGCGGCGATAGCAGCAGTATATATACGACAGTCGTCGGCCGTGCTGCGATGTAGGCGCTGCCGGAACGGTAGTATCTAGGTAGGGAGGGTGGTCGAGTGGTCGACGTATCGGTAGCCAATGGGGACGATGATCCAGGGTCTCCGTCGCCGAGCGAGGGCCAACACCCAAAAGTAGGGCCAAACGCAGGCCGGTGCGAAAAGGAGAAACGGAGATGAAACAAAAGAGAATAATGCTGCTGCTGCGTTGGTGAGGGAGGGGTAAATCGTTGAAGCGAAGTGCGGACGAGGGCCGTGGGCGTGGGCGTGGACGTGGACGTGGACGTGAACGTGGACGTGGACGTGGACGTGGCCGTGGACGTGGGCGTGGGCGTGGACGTGGATGGGCGGGCGGATGACGATGAAGGTGTCGGCAGAAATCAATCACGCCGTCTCAGTATACCTACTTAGGTACCTCAGGCTACCTAGGTTAGGTACCTAGGGAGGATGTATACTAAGCCCGCTACTTGCCGGGGTCGATTTTTCGGATATGAAGTCTCACTATCCAACTATGAATCTAACCTGTTGTAGTAGAGACCCCATCTCAACCATAGAATACCGCACTTCTAACCCAATTTGTATAGGACACCTGGGATATCCTTGTTTAGCTTTGGACATCCTTACTAAAGCAATACTTTAGATAATCGCTATATCTATTAAAGTTACCCTTTTATTTCTCTGGGTTATACTTCCTTACTTATTTTGTATAGTTAAGTACAATGCTTAATAAAACGAAAAAAATTCTCTTTAACTTATATGCCTGCTTGTTTTCCTCCTCTTATACTACTCTTTTTATCGCGTTTCTTAGTGTTTTTAGCTTTAACTAACCTTAATAAACCTGCTCCCGTCTTTTTCATCAGGTATTATATAGTATATACATTATATTTAAATAAGGATCCTATATTTTAATTAGTAGCTTATATTAACAGCTATTATAAATTATAATATCATTTTATATAATACGTATTACTACTAAAACCACTAAAAACACTAATAGTAGTGGTGTTATATTTACTATTATTATTACTATTATTATCCGCCAAAGCTAGCCATCTCCCCCTTTTACTTATACGGTCAACCATGCGCCTAAAGAAATGCGTATTGTTTATATATAACCTTAATTTCCTTACGTTTTTTAAGGCTAACTATATATTTATAAACACTTTTAGTTTTAATAATTAAAATGGTTGCCTATTCAAGCTTTATAAGGTTTATTATATGCGGTCAACTAATTGCCACAACTTTTAAGCACCTTAAAACCTATATAATAAAAGAGGAAAATATAAAAGGCGTATTCTAGTGCTTTATAACTGCTTATTAATATAAATACTTTAAAATAATGTTTAGCTATGTTAAAAAGCGCAGGTTTAAGTTATAAATTATAAGCTTAAATGTTTTAGCTTTAAAGTAGTTCCTTAAAACATTAGAAAAATAAAATTCTTTAATAGCAAATAAGCAATAACTAATTAAATTCTATACTATTTAATTTATATAATAGCTTATTTTTTTTATTATTAATTAATTAATTATAAATAAATAATATACTATATATTGAAATATAGCGCACTTTAATAGTTAATTTACTAATTTTATAGTACTTAAAACTACTATAGCTACTAATTCTCCGGGGCTTATAATACCTTTAAAAAAAATCCATACTTATGTTTTTCCAAACTGTCTCCAACTATCACTTTATATACCACTTTACATATTACTCCAATTGCTTTAGTTAATTAAAAACACTTGCGCCGTGCAATCTTTATTAAAAAAACGTAATTTCTGAACTCCTTGGATTTTAAGCTATTAAATACTAATTTTTTGGTGCAAAATAGCCTAATTTTAAATTTTTAACAACTATACCGCTTTAAACTCCAATTAAAAGCCAATTTACTACCTTTTAAAAAGGCTTTAACACTTAGTAGTCCTACATACTTACCAAAAGCTACGCTATTAAAAAGGCCAGTTTATTTAATAAAAAAAAAAGCGAGTATATTAAGTATGTATTTAAGTGTACTACTAAAGCTATAAAAGCTTTTACAGCTATTTAATATAAAGTTTTATTAGCAAAACGCAGGTATAAATTTAAAAGCGTAGCTAAGCTATATAAAAATACTATAATTTGGACCTTTGTAGTTAAACACTTTAACTATAACTACAAGCTTTGCTTTACTACTCCAAAGTATAAGAAGCAAAAAATAACTTTAAAGGTTATTTCTACTATTAAAGCAAGCATAAACAGCTTTACACCTCGCCGCTACATTTATCAAATTATTAAAACTTTGTACTTAAACACTTTAGTTACTAAAAGTAACGTTAGCAACTATATAAGCTAAGTTAAATATAAGGAAAAAGGTTTATATAATAACTATACGCAGATTATAAAACAATTATAAAATAGTAACTTTCGTTACTATATTAAATACTATAAAAAGCGTGTATTTTAACTACTTTAAAGTTTTTTGTAGTGCTTAAAAAGGTAGTAAAACTTATTTAAAGTAATATTACTAAATAATATATATAAGGTACGTAACTAACTGTTTTTTTTTATAGTAAACCTTTAAGATTTTAAACAATTTATTATATACTAACTATAACAACTAAGTTAATTTATTTAATAAGCCTTTTTTTAAAATAGTAAGTATAACTTTAATTAATATTATGTTTAATATAGCTTTCGTTATTTTACTAAACAAAAAAAAAGCTTTATACAAATAGGTTTTTAATTAGCTTTATTACTTAGCTACCTTTTTTAGCTTTTTATTACTTTTAATAGTTATTACTAATAAAACTAAAGCTTTTTACAAGTTAATTTTAGCTATATAGCTTAATATACAACTATAATTGTATATATAACATATAATAAGTAATATACGTATTAGTATTCGCAATTAGTAAAAAAGTTTTAAACTTAAGGGTTTTATACCTTACAATATATATAAGTACTTAAATAAACACTAGAAAAAGCCTAATTATATAAACGAAAAGGCTTTTAAAGCCTTGCTATTACTACTATTACTTATAGCTAAAAAAGCCTTTATTAAACATTAACACTATAAGCGCCGCTTTACTTTAAGGCTTCCTACGATTAGCTATAATATTAACGGTGTTTTAACCTTATAATGTTATTTAAGTAAGTTCCTGCCTTTTATAGCCGGTTGCAACTAACTTTTAATGCTTTTTAAGCTACTATAATATAGAAATTAAAGCTTTACGCTATTAAAATAACCTAACTACCGAATTTATTAACCAACTATATATAATAGCCTACTTAAGTAACATATATTAGCAATATTATTATTAATAAACTAACTATTATATTTGTAAGTACTTTAATTATAAGGTTTAAAGCACATTACAAATTAAAAGCTTATATGCTAAATTAAAAACCTATTTTTAGAACGTTTAAACTAGTAATTTGCAGTTATATAAAGCAACTACTTTACTTATTAACTTTAAAAAAACTTAGTTTAACTAAAAACAAGCTTACTAAGCTAGCAAAACCTTAGTTAAACACTTAAAATTTATAATGTTTACTAATTATATAGTTTTACTAAAGATCTTTTAATACGCTTTAAAGCAAGTATATAGCTAATACTAAGTAGTTACCTAAGCTTATTGTAATAAAACAGAACTGCTACATTATTTAGGTGCGTTTAGCCGTTAATAAGGGATATTGTGCCGTTACGCTTTTTAGAAACGTATGTACGCTGTTTTACGGGCTGATAGCAAGTGTAATGTTTACGTACGGCCCGGTGAAGCCTTATAACTAACGGATTTTAATTGCTACTAGTGGCTTTAGGTGGATTTAACCCAGTTAAACCCCTTTTTGCTGGTTAGTAACTTTGTTACTAAGCCAAAGCTAGCTAGAAAGCTATATAACCAACCAGCCAATACTGTTTTACACTGGGTTCAAATCCTAAAAGCTTCTTTTAGCTATAAGATAGTGCCTAAAGCAAAGAGAGTGCCTTATTAGTTTGAAAGATCACTATAAAAAAGCCCTGCTAATTTAAAAAGGCTACAACTAATACTACCACTGCTACCGCCAGTTAAATTAAACCCAATTAAAAAGCCGTAGTATTAGGAACTACAGCGCTATTAACAGCCACTTATAGTGCTGGCAATGGCCTTACAAAAGTCCTAAGTGGCCTTTCTAGCCCTAAAGACGTTAGAAGGCAATTGTAATAGGTCGCGGGGGGCTTTAGGGCCTTACGAGGGGGGGTTAGGAGGCTTTAAAGACCTTATAGGTCGCTATTTCAACTTGTGAATAGTGGCATCTTCTAGTGTATTTAGTAAACAGATAAACTGGCAAGTACTTTTTATTAATCGGGGTGGTAGCTTGTTCAATTAAGTTTTTTAACTTTAAACGCGTTTTTTATACTAATTAAATAGTGATTTGTTGCTTTTAGGCCTTTTAAACACAAGGAAAAGTTTAACTTAGGTGTTTTTTTAAAGGTATATATATATAGCTATTTTAAAACAAAAGATTATTTGAAGTAACTTCTATTTAGGTGTAAACTACTGCTAATTTGTTGTACTTACAAGTGCTGTTCAATTGGCTAACGTAGCTAAAGATCCCGACCAATAGTTCCGATCATTCCGACCAAATATAAGGATATCCCAGGTGTCCTATACAAATTGGGTTAGAAGTGCGGTATTCTATGGTTGAGATGGGGTCTCTACCGCAACAGGTTAGATTCATAGTTGGATAGTGAGTCTTCCTATCCGAGAAATCGACCCCCTACTTGCCTTGCCCGGCGAGCGCTAGGAACAGCGCAAGGTTGCCCAAGGTACCCACCTGATCCGTACCCTGTGCCCTGTGGGAGTCAGCCGCCAGAGACGAGACTGGTAGGTACCTCCAAGCTGCGGCGCTAACGAGTTTGACGGTTGCGGGAGAGATCGGGGCTGGCCATAGCCAATCAACCATCGCCGTTCAAGAGTTTCTCAAGCACGCCTCGCGATGCGGTACATCGATAAGCGCAAACTACATGCCAGGATAAAGCAACATTACCTACCTAACTACCTAGTTAAGTTAGTTAGGTACCTAATTCCCCAACTCTAGGTAGGGTTTAACTAATTAATTCGATAGGTATGCTACCCTCCAGGATTGTGACTGACATTTCACTGCGGTGGTTGGGCTAATCACGACAACAGTCATTGATGAAGTATAGTTTCTGAAAACCGCTGAGCGATGACCATTGCTGCGAGGCTACGTTTATATCTGTATCGTATCCCCCCCCCCCCCCCCAAGCCTTGCCATCGCCCTGGCCTTGTGATCCAATAAAGAAATGGGAAATTTCATTCAAAGTAACTAGCTGTTGCTGAGACGGTGGTTCTGAATGCTAGTGATAAAAAAAATATTCATATTCGTGCCCTTTCTCTTGATTCCCCAAGAAAACACAACCAGAGAAGACATGATCCGGGGTGGTAGGTATAAGTCCGTCAGCAGTATCAGCGCAATCAGCGTGCCAAACTCTCGGGTCCCGGGCCTGTAGTTACTCTCTTAAAATTGAACTCGCCGGAGATCTTGTCTTGCTGGTATCTTTACATGCGGTTCCACCAATGCTATTTGATGTGCCCGTATGCCCGGGCCATATCGATTGTTTGCAAAATGGCGACACAAGTGAGTACCTATATATATAGGTGCAGCGCTTTATACCCAGAATCATGCCACCCAGATGCGTAGGTCTCGACGACCGCTACTTTTCATAACGACGACTATCGCTTCCCCCTGCTCCCTTACATGTCTCGTACATATATACACCTGTTATACAAATAATAGCAAAATGGTATCATAGGCGTCGTGTCAAGATTCATCCAACCCAACCCAATAGAAACTGATCGAAGGCAGCTAGCTAGCTAGTTGATGCCATCAATGGGAGAAACCAAGGTCTTCCCTCCTATCGTCGATGAGCCGCCCCCACTCAAGCAGCAGCCGAAACATGTACACCTGCATATCTTCTTTCCTGAGGGCTTTCTGCGCCCACTGGCTGCCGGCCTCGGCCATCTCTTGGGCTTTTCCCGCCCCTGCGCCGCCGAAATAGTCTAGGGCGGGCAAGAGGTCGCCGAGTCGTAAATCGAGCGGGACGTAGTGGACCCAGGGATGGAGGCGCTCCTCCCACCACGTGCGGAAGAGGGCGGCGCGGTACGGCAGGGAGGCCGACCGGACGAAGGGGAGGAATCGTCCGCTGAAAGCCGCGCCGTCCAGATCGATCAGATGGCGGTGCTGCCAGCTCTCCTGAAAGTCGAGCGAAGCCGGTGGCTCAGCTGACGATGACCCGTAGAAGGTTACGTGCTCGGCGGTGCAGTCTCGCTCGTCACAGCGCGAAAAAGAGCCCACAAACGAGACGTTCAGCGTGAACTGTTCATTAGATGCGAGGCCCTTCATGGAAGTGTCGGCAGGAGGGACAGGCTGGCGTCTCCTGAGGAAGCGAAGCATTACATGTCTACCGATCGAGCTTCGAACTGTAGAAGCTAAATGCACGAATCTTGCCCGTAAAAACATCTGCCAAGAACCCCGTATCGCAAACCCGTCCGAGGAGGCACCACGCCAGTAGGCGCTGTTGAGCTTACGCTCCCACGGGATATCCTTCTCCTCTTCATAGGGAGCCTTCTCCTGGAAACTCCAGGGGCTCGGGTAAAGTATATCAGCAAAACCGTGCACCTTACTCTGGCTGAAGACAGGGAGAAGAGTTTGAGATGCAGCCATGGCCGAAGGTGACGTCAAAAAACCATGCAAATGAGCAAGATCAGATTGATGACAGACTTCGCCAGATAAGGTCCAATTACGAACAAAACCACTCTCCATGTGAGTCGAAGAGCAGTATTTACACTGTGCCTTGCGGTTCCACCAACGACCCTGATTCACAGGTGCGTCGGCAGGGCAGGCCGGTGCTATCAGCTTAGAGAAGATAGGGGTCTTTGACCAGACACGGAATGAATCGGGCCATTTATTCCATATAGACTCGTCGGCGTCAACGAAGGCTTGGTCCCATGGAGGAGTCTGGGACTGGCTGAACGAAAAAAAATCTTGCTTCAACTGCGCACGGGAACGGACTGCTTGCGCCTCGTCTAGTATGGGTATCATGTCAGTCACGGGTACGGTAACACGACACTCGTCGTCAAGGTTGAATGCTAGCTGCATGTCTGGCAACCATTGGCTGAACGGCTTGGCCATCTCGTCGACGACATCCACCATCCACCTATGCGTGCCGCGAACATGGGGTGAAATTGATATATGGCCTTCTCGGATCAGCACTCCGCCCATCGATAGGCTGGGGTACTCGAGTAAATGAGTCGTTTTCTCACGGAGGACGGCCGGCGGAATAGCCCAAAAAGGGAGGAGATCCGAGTTGATTTGGTCGAAAGAGTCAATGATGGAGGAATTCACCGACACTGCGAATTCGTACCATTTGTCAAAATTAGGTGGCGGTTGTAGGCCATAACGGTGCCGATATTCCTCTACGGCAGATTGAAGGGTTGTGCTCTTCATAGCATCGGCAAGCCACCCATCCGACTCGGCACGTCCCACTGCCATAGCTGGCTCTGGTGAGACGTTGAAACCATCCCGTGTTTGTATGAAGGCAGGGAAGAGCGCCAAAAGAAAAGCCAGCAAGGCACCGATGCAACAACGGCCCAGTGTCAGCGAATTATCCCTGGAAAGGGGCATACCAAGAGGTAGGTTAGTCCGGCAGAGATGGAGCAAGATGCCAAAGCCAATAAACACGACCAAGCCTATTACAAACGCCCTGAGATCTAACCACATGATATTTGTTCTGCTGTCGAAAGAATTTGACAGAATGAGCACCGACACAGTGGTGGCAGTGACCAGAAGGGATATAAGGCTAGGGTGGAAACTGGCAAGCAAGCAGACTCCAAAGACCAATGTCAAAGTTGCCATGATGCTATCAATGGCGACGTCTCGAATTTCTAGAGGCGTGAGAAAGACATTCGCAACCGAGTGAATCGGGTCGAAACCGGTCCATATAGCGAGAAAGGTAAGAAGGCCAGCCGAGGCGCAAAGTGTGCTGCCGAGCAAATGCCAAACACCACTGGCTTGGTCTTGGTTAGCCTGTCGCAGCCTAGCAACCTGGCATAGAATGACGGCGTCAAGAAACACGCCGGCGAGTTGCACGAGAGGTGCTAAGCGCTCAACACACCACCCAGCGGGGCAGATGACGCCGGTGCTTCTCTCAGCCAGGAGAGAGAAACCGGCAACGGCGACCCCCCATAGTAAAGCGAGGGCAGCAAACCGAGCAACGGGGACTCTAGGCCATGTGTCCCCATCGGTGGCAGAGTGTCCTAGATGATATGCAGGACGTTGGTAGAGATGGCTGCATGCAGCTACAAAGAAAGGAAGAACGCCCTTCACGCAATGTTCTTCAGCGAGTGTTTTGTAAGAAAAAGGGAGACGTATTAAGGTCAAGAGAGGCGAGGACACGAGTAACGAGAATGACATTGGGGAAGTGAGGGAGCGAGGACCTACATAAAGGCCATCCCACGAACATTGAATGGACCGAACTATTATCCAGTTCAAGAGAACGCGAACAATGACAGCCGCGACAAGATAGGTAAAGGCGCTCGGCCGGGAACCAGGCCACAGCCAATTTCTCAGGAATCGCCTTTGCCGCGTCTCGGGAGGCTGGTGACCAAAGAACTTGGCAAAGCCGAGAAAGACGAGGCCAGTCAAAAAGAGGGTCGTGACAGAGAAGTGAATGGGCCGATCTGAAAAGGAGCGAAGAGAGGTTATCAGCCCGCCGGTTGCTTCAACATGATTGGTGTGGCCATCAAGTGCGGCTCATGGATCATCGATGAGATACAGAGAGAGGTTTACTTCACATACCAAAGGCCGTGCTCAGAGAATAGCGGGCCTGAAGATTTAGAGTGCCTGTAATGAGGGCGCTGCGTGAGAAAGCACGTGTCAGCGGTGTAAGCAACGAAGATGCATGGCGCCAACGGCCCGGAAGACGACGAACCAAAAGGCTGAGATGTGCAGGAGCCTCTCCGACGAGATCGCCATCTTCCCCGAGCATGTATTCCAGCACTGGAGAAATGGGACGAGACGCCTGGTAGCGCCGGCGCGGTTGTGACGGGGCAGCTCGCTCTTGGGATAGGTAGTTAGATGCTGTTATCGACAGCTTGCACCATGTTGCTCCCCGGACGCCGAAGACATGCCATAACCATAAGATAGGAGGTAACGATGGCTGCCCGTCCGGCTCTGGGAACGATGGTCGCCACACCCACCGGCTGGGCGGCGCTCTAGCCTCAAGGATTCGGCAGTGCAGTGATAGGATCCTACGTCCTAGCTGGATACGTACGGGATGCGTAGTAGGAGAGGTATAATGCGCGATGGGGACACGACCAGGGTAACTTGGAAGGCAAAGACTTTCAACGTCGGCTAGGCAGCCACCTAACCGAAGTGCAAGTACCCAAGTAACTAACGTTAAGTACTTATACCTAGGTAGCCTAAGTACGGTATATCCATATTTGGGTACCTCATAGTACCCAGGTGCCTTGCTCTTAGTCGAACATCACGGTAATTGGATGCAACTTCATAGACAGGGTAACTAGCCATGTATAGATAGACTTTATTTAGGAGTTTGTATACATACCGAAGTACGTACATCGCAACATTTTTGCCTGGTTCTGCAGCAAAAAAGTAGTGGAATGGTCTCAAGACCTACTTAAGTAGGTACCGAGGGTTCACTACCTAACTTAGGTACCTACCGTCTAGGCGCCCCGTTGGTGGATTCTCCAACCCAGCATAATTCTATAATTAGCGCGGCTGTTCAGACCTCTGTTGGCTTTCAGGTCTACACCTGCCGGCGCGCTCACTGAGGTCACTTCATCTTCATCTGACCTTTCTCCTACCTACCAGAGGTAACGGGGCCTTATTATTGTCCCTAAGAGGTCCTCCGTATCCACCGCAAGACCCCACAACAGCAGCCATGGCTCGAAGAACTTCAGCTGCCGGGTGCCTGTGCCGGTAACCGGGCGAAGACTGAGCCCCTCCGATACGGAAGCCATACTTATCCCAGACATGGTCTATCTTCTCGGAACGGCGTGGGTTACGCTGCGGCCACGTTTTAATCATAGGGTACCTACTATGATATCCGGAAGAGCCGGCGCATCATTCTCGCTTACCAACGCAGGATAGTTTTTGCACCGGTGGGCTGTTTGCGCCAAGCCATTGCTTCGTAGGTACGGTACGATAGCTGCAAAGGCGCGTTATTAGGTGAATCCTACAATGTGGATGAGCCATGCGCCCCTTTCTTGTAACTGACAGAGCCAGAGGCACTGGGATCTAAAAGAAGATGCAAATTTAACTAGACGATGACGAAAAAAAGTATACATCTATATATTCAAAAGTATGCGGCGCCTCAGCTGAAGTGGCAGCTAAAGCGATTAGGTACCTGATCGGATGCAAGAATGCAGACGATGTAGGTACTGCACCTGCGCTACCCGCAAGCAAAAGGATCCTACAGTGGCCTCTCTACCCACTAAAAGGCGCGGCGCTGGAGCCAATTAGTGAGGTCAACCACGCCTGATGCCTTCAGCCGTTAGGCACGGAGTTATACAGGCGTTAACACCGCAACACTAAAGGCTCGATCGGGAAACACGTTGAAAATGCCGCCACGAAACACCACTCCTGGACGCCAACCCGCGAAGCCTGGATCGCATGTACGTGCCAATAGGCACGAGGATGCACAGGCCGACGCAGAGGTGCAGTAAACCCCACGAGACAGTGAGGCGCACCCAAAGGTACGTGAAATGATAGATGTTGAGAAGGCTCTGGATGCCGCCTTTGGCCCCTTGAAGGAATCGTGGGGGGAGAGTGCTGAACATACAGAAAACCAGGTCGCAAAGAAGCTGAGAAGAAAAGAGATGAAGAAGGCCAAGGCCGCTGAAAGGCGGTCGGCCTCTGAATCAAGTTCCACGTCCTCGGCCCCGACCTCGTCTTCCTCCGACTCAGATCCCCCCATGAGACCGAAAGGGAAGCAAAAAGAGAAGCAGAAGGGACCGCCACCAACAGAGCTGAGTAAAAGAGGGCATCAGAGGGAAAACGACAGGATAAGAGGAAATGCTAACAGATGGGAACAGGATCTACCAACCGAAGCTGAAGTGGCAGCTCAGGAAGGAGGACCTTCAGTACTTTTACGACAGCGGCAGAACACGAACACGAACCCTGATGAAGGAGCTCAGCTGAGCCGAGGCGCTGAAAACAACGACCCAGCGAGCACGACAGAGGATGACCCCGACGAAGGGGAGGAAAGAGAGAAGGAAGAGGGATGGGAGAAGATAAGAGAGGGAAACCTGGGCTCGGCTCCCCTGAAGCAGAAGAGAGGGAGAACACTGACGGCCACAGATAGGGCCTCAGACAAGAGGACCAGATCAAATACAGTTCTGGACGGGACGGAGGCCCCAGGGGAACTGATCAAAACTGGGATGTCGGATGGCACGAGGCTTTACCAGATGTGCATCACCGACCCAGCGGTCCCGATCGCCTACCAACGGGAGAACGGGAGGGGAATGGACTATGGGATTAAAAGTCTAGTGGAAGATATAATGAAGTCACCAGAGCTAGGGGGCATAAACTTCTGGGTTGGAATTGCTGCGCTTGGTGGGTGCTGGTTTGGACAGATAGTGCTAATCTTTGATCAGACACCAGATATAGGCAGACACTTCTTCTGGTACTCGCGGTGGGATAATCGGATATTAACAAAGAAGGAGGGAAGAGGGGTGCTTGGACTACTAAAAGTTAGGGCTATTAACCCGCCGTATGAGTGGGAGCGTAAGTGCTAGTTATGTGATGATGAATGGCACTTGACCAAGGATTGTACAACTATCAGGCCTTTGAAAGTTGAGGTTGAAAGCCCCAATGCTTTAAAGAAAAACTTGTAGTACGAATATAAATGCAATATATTTCGCTACACTAAATGTGCATTCAATTGGAAATATAGCCCGTTTCGGTGAACTGTACAACATGATGAAAACAAGGAGAATAGATATAATAGCATTACAAGAAACCTTCCTAACGGAGCAGGAAGCGGGAGAAATAGTGAATAGCTTCCCAGGTGTTAAAGCGGCGGCAAAAAAGGGAGAACAAAGAAGAGTTCCCCTGAGGTGTCCGACGCTAGGTATGTTTACACACATGAGACCAAAAGCCGGTAAACTATTAACAATGATAATTCCAAGTATGATGAAACTAAAGTCTAGTGTTGAAGATAATACGTCTATTTTTTACAGAGACATATGCTTATACCAGGAATATGCCACAATCACAAACCGATTGATGGGTTCCTTTAAGTACCTACCTAGGCAGCACCGGAGGGAGCCGACTCGTCTGGGAAGACGGCGTGCTCACCCCGCGTCGAACTATATTATATAGTGCAGGAAGACTGATAAATACATATCGTAAGATTAAACCGCTATTCGGTCGACAAAGTCCAACAATTGGGAAGCAATACTATTTATCCTTTGTCCTTTATTCTTTAAAGCATCAAGTACGTAAGTATATATAAGCACGACGAGTAAGTAATATCCAGGGGCTATTACGATAGGATAGCAGCTTGCTTATGACGCCTTATTCTTAACACGTCATTAGCATACTTCTCGTGGAGGTACGGCGAGAGATCACATGGAAGAATAGACCAGGGCTTCTCTCTACTAGAGAGATCTATTGATGTAATATTCGGATGCTCTCCTGAGAAGGAGAGTTGGAGATGGAGGGGGTCTGACCCCTGATTTATACACAAGAGAGATCACCTGACTTGGTGGATGTGACCTATGCGTGACAATACTTTGTTCACGGCACTAGATCTCCAGTGGAACATCACTACCGCCATCACTATCAACACCGTCCCCGGCGTCATCGTCGTTGTCACTGTCACTGCTATTAGTGTCCCCATTATCCCCCCCATCCACAACATTCTTGTAAGTGAGCGTAGCAACCAGGTCACCGAGACCCGAAATCCCCGGATACTCCATGAAGAACTGCTTAGCCCCGGGGAGGACGAACTGGGAATTCCCAGACAACGACGTCGCGATCTGCGACCGCACCTGATCGACCCGGATAGAATCGCCCAGGCGGTTCAAGTCCGCCTTCAGCTGGTCGACGGGCATGAGCATCCCGGAGTCCTGATACGTATTCACCTTCTTCTTGAGTTCCGACACCGAGATTCCCAGCTTGCCGG
The DNA here is from genome assembly GCA_022385595.1 of Xylaria palmicola. Lineage (NCBI taxonomy): Eukaryota > Fungi > Ascomycota > Sordariomycetes > Xylariales > Xylariaceae > Xylaria > Xylaria palmicola. The sequence continues at coordinate 110,871 of MU281424.1, forward strand.
ACTCGACGCTGTCCATGGTGAGATCGAAGCTCCAATCCACTTCCACGCGGACACTAGAAAATTGCGAGAGAGTTTTATATCAGTCATTTGACGGGAGGGCGCGATTTGGCCGCGAGGGCGGCACTCGGCCCCAGGTTTTGGATCAAAAAGTTCACTTACTGCATCCAGTTCGTGATGATGGCGTAGACCCAGACTTGTTCGCTGACACTTGATCGGCCCTGGACCCTTATGGTACTCTGGTTGAGACGGTATGCCAAATTGTACGTGTAGCCTAGTTTCGCGCAACCGTCAGCCAGCAACGAACCACCCCGACGTGTTAATCATGCGATCAGCATGACCCCATAAAGGCGATGCACCGGGTCGTCAAGGAGAATAGAACATACAGATAAGTTGTATTTTCATGCCAAACATGCTGCCGCCGCCAGTCGATGTCTTCTCTGACGAGTCAGACCAGTACCATATGGTGGGTAGTAGTGTGCCGAACAAGTAAAGGGGCTTCCACTGATAAAAGGAGTCAGGCTTGTCCCAGTTCCGGCCAATACCATAGTGAAACCAGTACGTTTTCTTCGTCAATGAGTAACTGCAGCCAGTCCCCACGGCAGTGACGTCGGTCCACTCGTTGACTCGCTGGAGGAGTTTCCGGTTGCCGTCAAGTAGATAGCGTCCAAAGAATAGTTCTCGGCAGACCCTCATGGAGCCCGCATCACCCGCCGGGACGAGCTCTTCGCTGCTCGTGAACGCACCGCCCGGCATCGCCTCCTTGAACGCCATCTCAAGGTACAGGAGCACATTGCGGCCCCCGGGGATAGAAGACACCGAATCCGTCTGGCTAGATTTGAATGATTGTAATTTCATGTCCGTGGCCACAAAGGTCGGGGCTGCAGGATTCGCGTCCTGCGGGTTATTGGAAGTCCAGACATAGGCAAATGTCTGCTTCTCGGTCTTCGTTTGACCCTGTCGCCATAGATCGAGCAGATGGAGGAAGGTCGTGAGCCTCTCCGAGTCAACGTCTGGGATAGATGATTTTGACTTGCTGAAAAAGACCGGAATTTAGATCACGTATAGCAATTTATAACATGTCAATTGGCAGGGGATGAAGACTGCATACTTGAGTTCCTTAGGGCTGGCCGCTACGTAGGACTGTTAGAACAGGGATTCATGCGATTTCGTGATTTAGTCACACATCAAATGGAAACCATGAATAAATGGATCAGGGACATAGGATGCAGAAGATGAGTAGACTTATGGGATACGGGCGTGTGGGTAGACATACTGGCCAGATTGAGAATGAGCCGTAAGAGGGAGTGTTTAGACGCATTGGCGATCTGCTGGGAGACGGCGCTGTAGTCACTGTCGCCAGTGGTCATGGATAAAGTGCTGATGTTGACGTCGAACACCACTTTCCAATCTTTCATATCGTACGTCTTGACATCTTTTCCACTTTGTTTTGAGTTCCCAGCCGGAGTTGGCGATAGCTTAGAGGTGCCTTTGAGAAATTGTAAATATAGAAAGGCCATATTCGTCCGGGTTGGATCAAGCTCAATGAGGAGGGTCTCTACTTTCCCCTTGAATGTGGACTGCTCCTCAGTGGCAGTGATCTTCCGGATCCCGCTCCCTTGCCTAGCCATAAAAGAAAGAGCGCTGTTGATAGCATTTTGAGTAACTGCGGTGATCTGCATTGGTGCCAAAGCCAGGGGCTGTTAGCTTCGCCCGATAGGGGCTCTAAGTCGCGGACGCGGTGTATAGCTTACAATCATGAACTGCTTCATGTCAACAGTGCGAGCGGATATCTGGTATTCTTTGTGAATATCAAGCAGATACGCCGGCAATGTAGGAGTTCCGTCTTCTTGGAGCTGGATCCTGGCATCCTGGTCTGTCTCCTCGAGAGAAGCTGCCCCCGGCAGATGAGTCGCAGCATCGGTCGCTTCGTACGCTTCAGCTAATCGGGCTTCCGCGTCCTTGCTGTCCTCCGAAATTAAGATGCGAAAGGAAATTTCTCGCAGAGAGTTGCCGGGCCCGCCGACATCCGTTTGGACGGTTGTGGAAGACACGGCCGGGCTGAACTCGATGGACCAAGCCAGCCTATCAATAGGAAGTGACGTCATGATCAATCCAGTAGCATCTAATCTGTTCACCCGTTGAAGAATCGCAAGAGAGAGTAAGCGTCCTTCTATGGAAGAAAGACGATGCTCCAGTTAATCATCTCCCCGGGGGATAAAGAGTTTATTACATTCCGAGGCCTGCAAAGTCTCATAATACGATATAGTCCTGTTAACGAAGAGTTTCATAAACTGATTCCCGCTTAATCCGGTTATAGGAGTATAGATTTGCATTTGCTTTATCATATCGTAGCACCACCACTGCCCTTCCTAGCGATGATTGCGTACGGCTTCACCCGAGATAATAAGTGATTGGTGCCCGCACAGACGGGCCACAAGTGCACATTTCAGCTCGGCGAAGCATAGCAGGAAAACTGAGTAAAACACTTGAGCCTCAACGGGGGTGTCCAATGAGTGGTGCCCGCATAAGCCAGGGACAGAAGTGCAAATATCGGTTCGGCGATGTGACGCAGCGCGAGGCATCAACGACGTCGGTTTTAACCCCCACGACAGACAAACACATGGGGAAACCGTGGAAATGATTTATAATGCATCCATCCATCTCGGTCCGGACTCCCTTGCATGAGCCCGCTGCAGAACTACGTATGCAATGATTGGTGCCCTCTTAGGTCGAGTATTGGGATGGATGTCCACCTCAGCCTGCTCGTCCCAGCAGTCAAGGGCCAGCTTGTCGCGTAGCCGAAGCAGCTCAACAGGTATTGTAACGATTGGTGACTTGTGCAAATCCCATTTTCCCATGTATGAACCGTAGGGCCGAGATCTGAGCTCCCCCTTTTATACCAGTACATTTATGGGAAATAACCCCGTGCCTCCATAATCCTTTTCTCAAAGTCCAACGTGCATGCGTTCTCACGGCTCTCTCTGAAACAAAGAAACTCTTCTTCAATATATCCCTCATTGTTAGTGGACTCTACAAACGTCTGAATACCATTTCAATGACTACCTAGGAGCTTATTATTCGCTCAAGTGCCAAACAAAATGTCGACCCTTACCTTTGACTCGGAGCTCATGACCTACCACCAGGCCGCCAAGCCAATACCCCACTCTAGCCATTTCGTGACAGTTGTTGACAACAAGAAGACTCCCATGAGCTTTTCTATAGGCAATGACAGTAAATTTCACCTCATCAGGACCGGGCTGTCGGGCGAGAATGAGCTCGTCGACTTCGGGACTCGGCTTGGATATGGATCCGACGTCGACTTCCTCCACTTCGATCTTTCCCAGAGCTTTGACCAGACCCTATACATGGCAATCCTCATAAGGGACCAGGGAAAGAAGAAGCTGGTGGTGACCAAGCCGATCAAGCCGGTAGATATCAACAGTGATAAGGATCTTTCAGACTACATTGTCTCCCACACTTATGACGCCAAGGAGGCGAATTTGCTCAAGATCATGGTGGTAAGGCTGCGCGTCCAGAACTCTGTCACCCGAGATGGAAACGGCTAACCATAACACTTCCCCGTCACAGGGGAACCGCTCATTGAGTGAGAAGTACCCATTGGTCCTAGTGACCTTCAAAGTCACAAGAGCGATCAAGAACAGCGAGGATATCTCCCGGGTGAAAATGAGTTCGGACTATTCGTCTTGGTCATTGTCGAGCGATGTCAAGCTACCGGAGAACGCCGACGAGATATATGACCTCCGACCAACGACTGTTGACATAAGCCCGGGCTACACTGCTCTGTATAAAAACCAAAGTGAGAGTGTAGTACCACAATACGATGAGATCCTGACGCTTACTCGGTGGTTGTAGACAAGACATGCCTGATCTTTATTGGAACTGAAGAATTATTTGGCAACGTAGCCCATGTTCCGATTTCATGTACAGATGGTACGTCAGTTGTGGCTTTTTTCTTCATACTGAACCTCGAATCTCACTACTAAAACAGATACACCGCCTATTTTGGGTGCACTGCCCAAGAAGGAGGGCTTTTCCTACGCATTCCTTAGTACTGAGGTTCCTGTAGTCAGTAATTACAACAAGTCTATTAGGGGATAATTTGATTATAAAAAGAAATAATATATTAACTAATTAAGGAGTTTTTTTTTTTTTTCTTTTTTTGTATATATTTTTATTATTATAAATACGCTTATAAGTACTAAAATAAAAAAAACTAAATATTACACTTTTACTTTTATAACTTTTTTATATAATTATTGCTTATTTTTACTCACTATTTCAATTCTTTTTAATTAAAATAATAACTGCTTTTTAGCTTATTTTAACTACTTAAAATTAGTATAAAAAGCTAGTAGTAATTACATTAGTTAAAGTTTTTTTTTTTTAGCTTTTTTTAATAAGCCGCCCTTTTTTATTTAGTTTTATTAAATTATTTCCTTTTTTTCTAATCCTTTATAGCATTAACGTTTGTTAGGCTTTCTTTAGGGCTAATATATTTACTTTATATTAATTCTAGTTTTTTTAGCTATTTAAATATAAAAGTATAAAGCACTAAACTAAGTTAATCCAATGTTTTTTAAGCTACTTATATAAAGTTTAAATTTAGTTATTTACAAACTGCTTAGCTTTTTATATATTATAATAATTTTTTTTAAAATTAAAACGCAATATATTATTAAAAGTGTTATTTTTTGTATATTTTAAAATATATATATTAAAATAAGGCTTTTTATAATATAACACTTTAATTAAAAATTATAAAGTTAGTTTTTATAGTATTACTAAGTTTACTAATTATATTAATATAAGCTTTAAAAACTTAAACTTAGTTTTTTTAGCTTTTAAAGTTTTGCTTTTTTTAAATTTAATTATAGTATTCCTTATAGTAATATTAGTAAGCTTACTAGTTTAAACTATAATTTTAATATATTTAGCTAGTTTTAAAAAAAACTGTTATATTTTGTATATAGTTTTATACTTAAGGTTTTTAGCTTTACTAATAATGCTTAAAAGCTTATAAAACAATTATTAAATATTTAAAGTATTTAAAAAGCTATAATTTTAGCTATTTTATTATAGCAGTACTAATAAGCATATTATATAAGTAAAAAAGTTAATAGCTTATTAGTTAAACTGTATTTAAATAGTAGTTAAAGCATTTATACTTTTAGTTATAATATTATTATTTTTTAGTATATTAATAAAATAAATAACTAATTTTTTAAAGTTTATTATAATTATAGTTTAATAATTGCTTTAAATATAGTAATTAAAAATAATAAATTAAAGTTTTTAAAATTAGAAGTTTTTTACTATTTTTTTGTTTTATTTTTTATTTTAGTAACCCTTTTTACTTAAAGCCTTTATAAATTACCTAAACTTTTTTTTAATTTTTATTGCAGCTTGCTTTAATTTCCTTTTTAAATAAGGTTTTAAAATACATTTTAAAATAGCTTTACAGTTTTTTAAAAAAAACTACTCCTTTTTATTTATTTAAAATATTATATTAATTACGTATATAACTACTTTTTAAATCTAATAATTATTATTTTATTATTCTTTTAAATTAATAAACTTATTAAATAAGTTGGCATTAACTTAAATAAAGTTATTTAATAAGCTTATATTTATATTTATATAAAGTTAATTAAATAATAGTATAACTATTTTTTTAAAGCTATAAATTTGTTAAACTAAGTAATTATATACTATAATATTTATTAAAGCTAAAAAAAAAAATGTAAAGTTATTATTGTTTTTTATATTTACGTTTATTAAAAGTTAGTTTAATTATTTAATAGTTATACTTTTTTTATAATTTTTTTATTTTAAATTACAGTGCTTATAGCTTTAGCCGTTATAAACCTTTTATTTTATAGTTAGCCGGACGTTTTTTAAGTATTTGCTAATTTCTTTATATTTTATTAACTTAGCAGTCCTATATTACAGTTATACTTTTAAAAGAGTTATAAATAAGTTATAAAATATATGTTTAAACATTATAATTATAATAAACTTGCAGCTTTAGCTATTAGTTTATTATAAGAAAAAAAAAAAGTACGTTTTATTAAGCGGTAAATACATAGTTTTGCTTAAATCTTGCTTTTAAATAATTAAAATATAAAACGTAGTACGTAAAAAAGGCTTAAATTAGCTATTATTTAAGCTTATTAGTAAAAAGGGGTTAAAGAAATATAAAGTTCTTTTTATAGTGTTAATAATTACTACGTACTAGTAACCTCCGTTTTTTATTTTCCGGTAGCAGCTTAAAATAATATAATTATAATTTTCTTTTTTTAACTACTTAATTACTTTTGTAAAGAAATGCTTTTTATAATTAGAATTAAAAAAAGTAAACTTAAATACTTTTTTAATAGTAATGCTTTTTAATATTACTTTTTTAAAAATGTAGTTTATTAAAGTTAAAATTTTAAATATAGTTAGTTTTACTTGTATTTTATACTTTAAAAGTATATTAATTAGTAAAAGTAAATAGTTATTAATTTAAACAGTTGGATTATTTTTTAATTAAAAAAATATTATTTATTACAATATATATTTTAAATTAATACTTTTATTTAAAAATTCTTAATTTTTAAGCAGTTGTTTTATAGCTTTATGTTTTAGTTAATATAAATACTTTTTTATACTTTTTTTATTTAGCTTATTTAAAAAGCTTATAACGACCGGTATAGTAATAAATATTACTACAATTATTATAGTTTTTTTAGTTTTTAATTATTAAAATACTATTTTAAATAATAAAAAAAGGTAATATAAATAGCTTTAAAGCATAAGTATAAGCAAATATAAAAAGTAAGTACTTTTAACGTCCGGAGCTAAAAGAAAAAAAGTTTAAAAAGAAAGTAAAAAAAAATATAAAAAATAGTTTAATTAAAGTAAATCAAAAAAAAAAAAAAAAAAAGAAATATAAAGTTTGTTTTTAAAGTAAATTAAGTAGTTTAAATAATATAAATAAAAGTAATAAGTAGTGTTTAATATATTATATAATATTAGTTATTTTACTTTTTTTACTTAGTATTACACTTTTTAGCAGTTTTTTTATTTTTTATTTTTTGTTTTCTTTTTTACTTTTTTTAATTAAATTTACTTTAATTAAAAAAAGTTTTAATTGAAATTTCCGTAGTTTAGTAAATAATAATAGTTATTTAAGTATAAAAAGTACTATTTATAAACTGTTATATATTATTTTTAATAAGTAATACAATTTTAGTTTATTTTTTTAACTTTTTAACTATATTACTTAAATATACTGCTACTTTTTTAGTTTTTAAACTTTTTTTTTACTACTTTTTTTATATTTAGCTACATTATTATATAATAATTGTTTGTTTACTGCTTTTTTTCCTATTTTTAAATATTTTTTACTTTTTTTTACTATACTTTTAAAAGTTACAAAAAAAAAGGTTAAAAAAAATAAAAAAGCATTAGTATTACTTTGTAATAAAGTAATTTACCGTATTTATAAACTAATTACTTTTTTATTTACAACTTTTAAACTAGCTTTAATATTTATATAGTTTTTTAATAACTTATTAAATATTAATATTAATACTATTTAAATTAATTTTATTAAATTTTTAAAAACAAAAAAACTGCTTTTTAACACTACTTTAAAAAAAGTAATTATTTTAAGTTTAAAAGCTTTCTTTTAATTATTAACTTACTAATTTGTTTAGCTTTTTAATAACTTTAAAATTAAAATCCTTAGCGGTATTGCAGAAAAGTACTTTATTTATTAGCGTATTACCTCGAACTTTTTTAAAACTAGCTATTTAAATAATAAAGTAATAAGCTACCTAAACAACTTAATTAAAAGAATATTTAAACGCCCTTTATATATTAAAACAAAGTAAAATAGCTTTTAAAATAAATATATTTTTTAAATTACAATAAACTTTTGTTGTTTTATAAGCTTATTAGTTCACTTTATTAAAACTTTTAATATTATTTCTTATAAGTATTATAAGCGATTATTTAAAAAAAGCGATTTTAACAATTATATTACAATGTACTTTTTTTTTCTTTACTGTTCGTACTTTTAATATAGAATTATAATATGTTTTAACTACTTATTCGTTATTTAAAAAAAAAACTGTACATTTTATAACTTTAATATACTAATTGTAGTTTATTTTTAAAATAAAAGCAAAATAAAGTCCATTAAAAAAAACGTAATAAAAGCTAATTTATTACTTATTTTTGTTTTTAATAGTTCAAAGTTAATTTAACTAGTAAAGCAGTAATATAAATAAAAATAGTAAAAAAGAAAAAAAAACGGTTTTTTTAAGCGTTCCTTTGCTTTAATAAAGTTTTTTAAAATTAAATATTAAAAAAAAAATAAAGATTTATTTAATTATTTATATTATTTTGCATTAAATAACTTATTAAGTTATTTTAATTACATTTATTAAATATATTTTAATTTATTGTTTTTTATACTTTAAATATATTGTTTTTTACTAGTTAAACTAACTTTTGTATTTTTTTAGCTTATTTTTTACTTATTATACTTTAGCTTTTTAAGCTTATTAAAAGCTTTTTTTAATTATGCAATAGTTGTAAAAAATAATGCTATATATTTTTTTAGGCGTCTTTTTCTCCTAGCTTTAGTTTTTAAAGTCCTTTTTTATTATTTTATTTTTTTTTTTATATTTCCTTCTTTTATTATTACTTTGTTTTATATTATTTCTAAAATAAAAGAAATACTTTAATTACTTTATTTACTTTTAAAAGTTTTTATTATTTAAATTTAAGTTGTTTTAAACAATTTTTTTATAGTAATATTTTATTGCTTTTTAATGCACTTTATTATAAACGTTTTACTTTTTTTTCTAATTTAAACAAGTGTAAAATACTTCTTTTTTATTCGTTAGTATTTTAAGTAATAAAATAAGTTTGGTTTATAAGGTTTTTAATATATTTTTTAGTAATATTTCCGTATATAACTTTATTAAACGTAATAAATCGCCTTTTTATTATTATAATTTAGTAATTTAAAAAGATATTCTAAGTATTTTATTAACTATTTTTTAAAAGGCTTTATATATAACGTAGCTTTTAATTAAAGTATTTTTTTTATACTTAAAAATTATGTTTTAGTTTAGCTAATAAGTAGCAATATTAATTAGTATTGGTAAAAAGGAAAATTCGGTATTCCTACTATATTTTTTAAAATTAAGCATTTTAAGCTATTTTTTTATAAAAAGCTTTCCTGGTTTTTATAAGTAATATAAGTATTATTAACGAAAGCTTTGCGTTTTTTTTATTTATAAATATAGTATTGTTTTTTAAAAAGCGTAATATTACTTTTAATAATTAACAATGTTTATTAATAAACTAACTGCAATATAATATATAGTATATTATTTTTACAATTGGTTAATAATTAGTATTATAGTTTTTAAAGCAACACTTTATTAAAAAGGCTTTTAAAATATATAAGTGTTTTTTAAAAATTAGTTTTGTAAAAAAAGAATGTTTGTTTAACAAAGTTATTAATTAGGAAAAAAAAAAGAAAAAAAAAAACAATAGTTATACTATTATATTTAAGCAAAGTTCGGAGTTTAAAGTTACTTTAAAGTATTATTTGGCTTTTTTATACTTATTTTAAAAAATTTTTTTTAGTTTTTTATAAAGAATCTTTTAATTAAAGTCCTTTTATAATAATTGTATTTTCTATATACTTTTTAATATTATTAATTTACTACTTTTTAGTTTTTTTTAGTTTTATAAATAAGTTTAAAACTATAATATTTAACTTCTTTTTAAATAGAAAACTTTTATTGCGTTTAAAAAGCAATCCTATTTTAGTTTTAAAATTTGAGTTATTATTTATATAATTATTCAATTCTTTATTTTTTTAGTTTAAATTATAATTAATAAGTGGCTTTTTAGTAGTTCAAATGTTTTAACTAAAGTTTATAAAACTTTAATACTTTTCTTTGTTTTTTACGAACGCTTTTAACTTTTTAGTTAGAAATGTTCTTTAATATTTTACTTTTATAAAGTTTTTAAAAGTATATTGTTTAAAATTAAAGGTTTTTCTAATTTTGTAAAGTTTTACTTATTTATATTAAAGTTTTTTACTATTAAATTTATTAAATAATAATGCAATATTATAAAGTAAAACAAAAACTTTAAAAGTTAAAAGTAGTTATATTTTATAGTCATTTTTATAGCCTTTCTTTTTAGTTATAGCTTTTTTTTTTTTATAATTTATTGTTTTACAAAAGTAATATTTTGATTACAACGTTTTAATTAGTTGGTTTTTATTACTAATAAGTTTTTTTAGCTACTAACGTTTTTTTAATATAATATATACTATATAAGAATTATGTTTTTAATAAGTAAAATTAGCAACTTTTTATAAACTAGTTTATATAAGCTGTAGTTAAAATGTTAAACTAAAGTCCGGTTAGCTTATATTATTAAGTTTAAAAAATTAGTTCATTTTTTGCTTTTTTTACTAATTAATTTTATAAAGCCTTTTTTAATTAGTTAATAATTACTTTTTATAAAGCTTTACGCTTATAAATAGTATATTAATTTATAATTTAATTAGTACCCCAATTATTTAATAGCTTTTTTAACTTCGTTAAAAAATTCGGACTTATTATTACATTTAATTTTAATTAGTACTTTATATTAGTACATTATTTTCTTTTTTAAAAACTTTAAAATAATTAATAAATTATATATTTATAATAGCTTAGCTTTTAATTACATAGTTGTTTTGCATTTTATTTTAACTATTATAATAAATTTATTATATATAAACATTATTTAAATATTAACTATTTAAAAAACTAAAAGGTTTAAAAAGTAATTAAAGTTATATTGTTCGGATTTTTTGCCGTTTTACAATTATTAGTACTTAAAATATGCTTTAATTACTTTATTTATATTAATATACATACTTTTTTAAAAGTATTTAATTATTGTTTTACATTTTATTATTACCCGTTTTTTATAAATAAAGCTTTAGTAGTTTTTTTATAAAATTTTTTTTTTTAAAGCTTTGTTATTTACTACTTTTTTTAAAAAGTTGTTTTTTTTATTTCCTTTTTTTCAAAAGAGTTTTTTGCTAACAAAAAACTTTAAAGCATTTTTTTTAAAAGTTTTTCTTTATTTTACGGTTTAGCAATAATTAAAGTATTTAGTTATAATAAAGAACTCCGCAATTTTAAGGCTATTTTTTATTTAATTCTAATTAAAATTTAGAATTAATTTTTTTTATAAACGTTTTAAATTTATAAACTGTTATTAAAAAATTTTAGGCATTTTTGTTATTTTTGCGGCTTTTTGTACTATAAATATACTAATAGCTATTAAATATAATTGGAAATTAATAAAATCTTTTATATTCTTTTTTTATTTATTGTTCAACTTATTTAATAGCCCTAATAGCTTTTATAAAAGGCTATTAATTATAGTATATTTTTTTTTTAAAATATAATATAATTTAAAGTTAAATAGCTTAATATACGCAACTTATTTAGTTAATTAAGCGTTTAGTAATGCTAAAAAGTTATTGTTAAGCTATATTATTAAAACCTTTATATTTGTTTTTAAATAAAAGTATATTTTGTATAAATAGTTTCAAAGTTTTTTTAATACTTTAATTACTTTTAAACACTTATACTTTATATTATTATATATTAACTTTAAGCTTTTTTAAATGCTAAATTTATAGTAAGTTAGTTTGATTAACTTTTTTATTTTTTAATATAGTATTGCTTTTTAATTTAGTTTTAATGTATTAACTTTAAATTATATAAAGCTGCTTTTATAATTAATTGTAATAAGGAGTAGTAAAGCAGTTAAAGCTTGTTTAAGCAAATTTATAGCTTTTTTTTATTTTTTGTTTTACCGGAATTTTTTTCTTTTTTTAATTAGAATATATAAAAGGCTTACAATTAAAACGTACTTTTATATTTAAATGTAATAATATACTATAACGCTAAAAAATACTTATATTTCCTTTAAATCCCTACAAAAAAGCTATTTTAAAATTTTAATAACTTTTTATTTTAATAGCTTTCTTTTATTAGTTTTACATATAAACCTTATTATTTTTATTAAATGTTTATATTAGTTGCTTTTAATATTATTAATAGTTAAACTAAAAAGCTTAAAGTTAATTAGTATTGCATTTAAGTTTTTTAAATATTTAAAAATATATTGTTTGATTTTTAAAGCAGCTTTTTGGTTTTTATACGTAGTAATAAGCTTTTTAATAACAATGTTATTAAAAAATAATTTGTATTTAATAAGCGAAATATTATATAGTACTTTAAAAAGCATTTTTAAAAACTAAGCTACTAAGTTTATAGCTTTTTAAAAAAGCGTAGTTATTTATAAAGCTTTAATAAGCGTTATAAACGTAATTATTGCTTTATTAAATACTAATAAAGGTATTTAGTTGTATTTAAAAAACAAGTCAATGTTCGTTAATACTTTATATATAATGTATTTTTTTAAAAATTCATTATAACGTACTACACGGGTTAGCTGCGTATACGGGTTAGCTACGCACTAATTTAGATTTTTGTACACACTTTTATTTTTTTTACATTTTTTAATAACTAAATATGTTCAACTTATATAAAGAAAATAATATATAATTTATATTACAAGCTTTATAGCAAAACTAAAAACTTTTTATTTAAAGCGTTGTAAAAATGTATAATGTTTTTAAATTTACTTTTTATATATAATACTATAAAATTGCATTACAAAATACAATATACTTATTTTTATATTAATTAACAAAATATAAAAAGGAATTAATTATATAATATATTTTTAATTTAAATATATAAGTATTTTTATTAAAGTTAATTAATATTAAAAATATAACGAATTTATTATTATATATATATAACGCATTTTTAGTTAATATTAATTAAATTTTAATTTTTATATAATAATAATTTAATATTTATATATATTTTAATTATTAAATTAATTACTAAAAAGTTTTATATAAAAATCCTAATATATATTAAATATAGTTTACTTTTATATAAAATATAATTATTATTTA